>JXCR01137410.1:139916-153279 GCA_002079205.1 Phalaenopsis hybrid cultivar | reverse complement strand
ATATATATATATATATAGGCAAATGATGTGCTTTGCATTCTGCCGGGTACCATGCAATGTAGTGGCCATTTAATTTTGCATTTCAGATATTCCGAACACATCGAAGTTGACCACATTATGATTGTATGATGATTGGGCTATGTTGACAGCTGCCGAGGTGATTTATGGTCAAAGCTCATGCGTCACGTTCATAGCATGTCATTTTCCTCACATTTGCTTCTTTTGATCATAGAAAAGCATTCTTGGAGAATTTTGATATTTCAAAGACACCCATACAGTATGTTTGGTGATGGAATGTCATTTGAGCAATGTTGGGGGCCCTCGAGATAGTTCTAGCTTAAATTGCATGTTATTGTGTTCATTATTGGTTACTTTCATGATTTTTGCTCAAATCTACTTGTGGGGCAAGTAAGGAGGTAAACATGTGAATGTGCGTCGATTTCACCAGCCTAAATGTCACTTTCCCTAAAGATAGATTTCCCTTGTCAAGGATCGATGCTCTCATAAATGAGATAGTCGGCCACAAAGTCTTAAGCTTCCTTGACGCCCTCCAGCTTTCACCGAATAAAAATACAATCGACCGACGTAGAATAGATGACATTTATCATAAGCAAGGGAGTGGAGATGCACTTCAGACTTGAGAACGTTGGTGCAATCTATAACTGATATGATTTTCTTGAACATAAATGATAAAATAACAAAGTGTATATGGATGACATGTTAGTCAAAAGTCGAACACTCGAGCATCATGTCCAAGATCTAAGGAAAACTTTTGAAACTTAAATAAAATTTAATTTGAAACTTTATTCACTCAAATACCTAAAGTCCAAAAGTGGTGATCGTTTGAGCAATTTATTTTTTCTTTCCATCATTGCTCTACATAATATTATGAAAAGCCACGTCGTTCCAACCCATATGACATATATGAATGCATACGATTTAACTTCTATGCATGCAAAACATCACAGCCAACAAATCCTGAAACAACCAAAACTTAACCACAGACAACGAAACCCCAACTAGAGCTAACTCAACTACAATCAACCAAACCCTACCTAGAGCAACCCCAACCACACCCAACTAGAGTAACCACAATCACAACCAAAAAAATCCTTAAATAAGAGCCAACTCAACCACAATCAACCAATCCATAAGTCAGAGCAACCCAAACATAGCCAACAAAACTCTAACCAAAGCAATCCCATCCACAATCAGCCAATCCATAACCATGACAACCCCAACCATAGTCAGCAAAGCCAACAATCAATAAATCCCTAAACCATAACAAACTCAACCAAAGCTAACCAATTCATAAACTAGAGCAAACTCGACCATAACAAACAAAATCCCAACTAGAGCAACCCCAGTCATAGTCAATCAATCCACAGCTAGAGCAAGCTTAAGCACAACCAACAAAACTTCAATTAGAGCAACCCCAATCACAACAAAAAAAAAAGCTTACAACCAACAAAAACCGTAAACTAGAGCAAACCCAACCACAACTAACCAAACCAAACCAGAGCATGACCAACCAGAGCCAACCAAACCCTACCAGAGCAAACCTAACTACATCTAACCGAACTCCAACTAAAGCAACCTTAATCGAAGTCAACAGAAATGCAAACAGAGTAAGTCCAATCACAGACAACAAGAACCCAACTAAGGAAAACCCAAGAACAACAAATCAAACCCCAACTAGAGCTATGCCAATTGCAATCGCAAGGAATGCAAAACCTAAAGNAAAAAAAAAAAAAAAAAAAAAAAAAAAAAAAAAAAAAAAAAAAAAAAAAAAAAAAAAAACACACACACACACACACACAACCAACCATAAATCCAAAGTTATTGCATGGAATGTAACATCTAAAAAGTGGGGAATGCACATCCTAAACCAAGAATCAAGCTCGTTAATGCAAAGAAGATCGAAATCTAGAAATTTGATGACATGGAACAAAAAGCAAAAAACTTGCTCCAAAAAAACTTTTGTGTGACCCTAATAAAAGAAGGGCATTCAACATACATACATAAGATTGAACATATGATTCACAATGAAGATGGGGGAAGATGAGGGAAAAACCAAAGCCAAAATGCTCACTAATCAGCCCTAACTCCAGAAAGTTGTAATGAAGACGAGGGAGAAGCTAAAGCCACATAGATAAATTTCGTGAATAAAAAAACTCATTTGAGGAAAATATTAAGGGCAACAATGTCTTTTCCCAACCATGCCATGAATCATTTCACATAACTGAACTCTGCCCTGTCATTTTGAAATAAAGGTTTTGAGAATAGGATTTTATAAAAAAAACAACTAAAAAGTGGGCTCCCAAACACTAGATTCTGCTTTCAAAACTGAAACTAGTTAAAAAAACATCCCAAATACACTCTAGTTTAACTTTTACTTAAATAAGTTTTATTCCTCTATATTTTGTGAGTGAGTAGGCAAAAAGAACTACTTAGATTTTTATAAAGATTGACATGTAAACCACTCAAAGATACAAAGGAATCATTTATGTTAGCTTGTGGAGTTCTTTGGTAATTTTGAATTAGTTTATAATTAATTATGATTTAATAATTATTTTTTTAAAGAAAATGAGCATAATGTCAAAAATGTCCCCAAAATTTATGAGATTATTCTCTTAGATTGAGGACCGTCAAGGAAACAAATCTCTAAAAATTTAGAACATTTTTAATTATTAAAATTGTTAGGATATAATTAGTATTTAGTTTAAAATTTTTTTAAAATTAAAATTAATTTCCAACTTTATGAAATTTCACAGATAGGTTAGGGAGATAGTCCAACCACTAGTTTAAAAATTTCAAGTCATTTGGGTTTAATTGAATTAGTTATGATTTAGTTAGAGTTTATCGTATTTATTAAAATTTAAAATTAAAAAAAATATTTAAATTATCTATATATTTAACTTTAACTTTATAAAGTACTTCCTCTTTCAAGGATTAAGTGGTTTAAATTTCATAGATATTCTCTATTTATATTAATTATTTTCGATGGGTAAAGTTATAGTTCAACTAAAAGCATGTTCTAATTAAAGGTTTGATTATTATTTTTGTTATTTATCTTGTAAAGAAGATGTATTTAATAGGAGAGACCAAATCCTAGTAGTTTATCACTACTAGATGCATGGTAGTGAGCGCATGATCTGGTCTAACTAGATCTATGTTATCTATTTATATTCAAAGAAATAAATGACTACACGATTATCTTTAACCTCACATACAAGAATAATGTTTGTCCATTGAAACGCCACTTATACGAGTAGAGAAAACATAAAATTCAAATTCAATCCAATTAAAAAGATTTAAAGCCTAAACCAAGCTAATCAATTGGTTAAATTTTCCTTGGGATAAACTCTACTTTAGATAGTCTGCAAATTATAAATTGTTGATGAGGATTTTTGAATTACCAAAGGACGGTGGAGATTTCTAATAATCGAGGGTTCATTTATGCTCACTTAGACCTAAAACATAGTTCTAGTTGAATGGCAGAGCAGGAAGAGATGCAAGAGGGAGGGGGCCATCTTAGCTAAACGTCCATGGGTCTGATTAAACTCCAATGAAGGAGGTCTATGGTATGGAAGGAAAGCTTTCAGGCTGCTAAGTACTTTAGGAAGCTTTTAGAAGTAATAGGAAATGATTCTAATGAGTGGAATCAAGGCTTTATTCAAACTTAGCTAAGAGTGCATAATTGATTAATGATTAAGAGGGCAAGATGCCTAAAGCTCTAAGAAGAATGTTGGGGGTCTTCATATTCACCTGGAACTTCTGCAATGGCTCTCAAAGTAAGAGTTTGAATAACCCTCTCCACTACCTAGTCCCCTAGCTCAAGTCTAAACCAAGTATGCTTTTGGTTAAGGTTGATATAGACTAGTTACAATAAGGCAAGGGGTGGGAAATTGGTTCAAATAAGTAGTGCCATGTGGCACTTGCGCCCTCGTGATCCTGAGCTGGCCCAAAGTAAGAGAGAAAAGGAACTATTTATAGGTCTATGGTGACCAAATCGAGGTATCTCTGGCTCCTTCAACCCAACCCAAAATAGGTTAACCCGTTGGCTTACTCAATTGGATTTTCTAAGGACAATCCTATAACTAATTGGCCATGAGTTTGAGAAATAGTGCAAGTTCTCTAAGGTTGGCTATTCTGTCCCAACTTTAGTATCAATTGCTCCCTTTCAATTCGGGATAGCCATTTGGTTCATAGCCATTTGGATGAGTTGTAATTGATTTGATTTGAAAAAAATGATATCAAATTGAATTTAGATGCTCAATTTATAACTTAGACATGCGTGTATTAGATTGGTTGGGATGGATGCCACCCATGAGAAAATTCCTTTGGAAGCTCTTAGTTTAGAACTTTAATGGGCTCCAACTCTTCAATTAAACCCACAAAGGATTTATATGCTAAATTAAACTCTTCATTGAACTTCCCAATCAAAATTTTTTACGTAAGATGACTAAATTCATATTTTAGAATGGTTTTGATTCATCATTGTGCTAGGTTCAAGTTCAATGTAAGCTTTATTTTGATATGAACTATGCTCGCTTTGAAGTTCGGTTTGGGCTTATATATAGTTTTAGGTTTTAGATTTATTTAATTATATGTTTTAGTTTTATTTAGATTAGGTTTAATTATATTTAAGTTTAATTTAGTATATTAAGTTAGACTTATGTTAGATTCATTTTAAGTTCAATTTAACTTAGGTTTAATTGGCTTTAGTTTTAATTATGGTTTAAGCAATTTTAAGTTTAATTTGATTTTAATTTTGGGTTGAATCCAATTGAGCTTATGTTTGATTTTGTTTTAAATTTGGGATTAGATTGAATTATGCAATAGCTTGATTTTGGTCAAATTATGTTTAGGCTTGGGTTAGGTCATAATTGAAGTTAGTTTTATTTCGGGCTGTCTTATTTGAGATTGAATTAAGCTTACTTCAGATTCACTTTAATTTCAAATTTTATTTAGTTCAATGAGATTTAGGTTTTGACTAGAGTGGGTTTTAACTTTGATTTGAGTTTAAGTTTCATTTTTGTTTAGTTCTATTTTAGGTTTAATTTTTAGGTTTAGATTATGTTAAGTTTAGGATTAAAATTAAGTTTGTATTAGATTGAGTGTTAGTTTAGGCCCTTTTTTAGCTTATGTTAAATTACCTTTTGGGGTTATTATATTATTTCAAGTTTTCAGTTTGAGGTTGGATTAATTTTAGGTTTGATTTTAACTCATTTTCAGTTCTAAGTTTTAATTTTATGTTTAATTTTAGGTTTCATGTTAATTAGTCAACCCATACAAAATACTCATTAGTCCCACCCAAGCTTGGATTTGGTTACGTCCCCCAAGCTTGGATTTAGTTAGGTTCCCCAAGCTCCAAGGTGACTTGTTGTTGAACTTGAAACTGTGTAGGTTGAGCGAAGTTTTAATCAGAATTCTCTTGAAACTATAGGAAGGAGACTGAGCAAGCCGAGCTAAGGTCAAGAGATCACTTGAGGGCACAAGGAAGGAATACTAAGTCTAAGAGGGAAGTCAGAAACCTAATTGAATTAGGTTGAGCAAAACTAAGGAAAATCGTATCTCTCAAGATATAATAATTCATTGGAACATGTTCCTTCGAGAGCTCTCATGTACCCAAAATATGAATATTTTTTATTCAGTAGTTGCACATTGAATGTATCGTAGGTCTTTCCATTAATTTTTTTGTTTCTAAATAATATAATTATTTTGGACCTCTGTTCCCAACTCATCTCATGAAAAATTTTTATGTACGGATTCTCAACACTATTTTTATCTATTTATTTATTTCTATTTTCCTCCCTCTCACTTCTTCTCCTCTCTTATATTAGGGAGACAAGATTGTAGAAATTTTGGATGAGGTGATGTGATGATCTAAGAAAAAGGATATCAAAGAATGGGAAAAGCAAGAATGCACCCGAAAGTGGGGCAAATAAAGTTAAAAACTCTAGAGCTAGCTGATGGAGGAGTAGGATGAAAACAAATAATTTGAATGTTGATAACTTTAGTGTTATTAATCTTATTGATGGACATATAAATTGAGTGTGATATAGATGAAAATGACAATTTTCTTACATTACAAAATAAAAAAAATAAAATAACAAATGATTATGTAAAAAAAATCGAGTGATACTTATAAAAAACAATAATAATATGATTTAAAATAAGTGTAAGTAATTTGAAAATGAACAATAAATTTAAAATATTTTAAATTTAGATAAGCTGATAAAATTAGCATGAGAGGATTATTAAAAAAACATAGAAATAGATACAAAACTAATTTACAAAAAATAAATTTGATATCTCAAATAATAAGGAACCTAAACAAATGAAATATAAAGCTTCTCAAGTCCCCAAATAATTGTACATGACTAATAATGATTGACAAAATATATGAACAAAAAACATTATAATCTAATATAATTAAGTTATCCTTTGTTAGTATTTGACATAATTTTGGCAACAAGGTTATTATTATTTTTTCCTTGAGCTAAAGGCCTAGCGGTTTTTCCATCACATAGTCTCCTATTCTGTATTGCAGAAGAAATATTTAGGTACGGAAGACGCACACAGAATTGGGTGCGGAAGAAGGTTATTCAAAGGGTACTAGGGGGTTATATCTGTGTTATCGGGGGCATAACCTAACTATAACCCCCCAATAACCTACAAATAAGTTCCGAGGTTCTGTTTTCATATATTTGTAGGTTACTTCGAGGTTATTATGAGGTTATAATTATACCCCGAATAACACTAATATAACCCCAAATACCCCTTGAATAACCTACTTTACGCACTCAATTCTGGGCGCATCTTCCGTACCTAAATATTTCTCGCATTGTAGCACGTCTTCATCTTCAACAAACCCAACGAATCTCTTATTAAAGGAGCATGTATGCATTAAATAATATCTTCAGTTTTGGAATGAAAAAGTGCCTTATTTTTTTATTAGCCTTAAGAATAATTTAGGTACAAGAGTTGACACTAATAATTTCTCTTATATATAAAATATGAACTAGAAAGACAGCGCACCTAACGAATTGCCTCCGTATAAATTATAATGCTTGGATTCATCTCAAAATCCAAATGATGAATACTAAGTTAATTTGTTAGTATCTACAATATCTTAACCGTTCTATAATTCACTAATTGTTTAGGAAGTGAATACAAAAAGACGCATCTTTTTCTTGTCAATGAGAAATAATTTTTTAGTTTGTTATGGAAAAAAATATTGAAATATTATAATATAAGTTAAATTATAGGATAAACTAAAAAGTAAAAATATTAGAATATATGTAATTTCATTATTACATGATGTATGTAAGTGGAAAATGCATTTCTATTTGTTGTTTGTATAATCTCATTTTAGATCGTTCACAATGCACATCTTCCACGAGTATGACAACTTCAGCGCACAATTTTTTCGACTGAGACTGCACCTTTTAGGATGCTGAATTCTTTAAAGATGTAATGCTCTATTTTTTTTTAGAGTTCATACAACCAGACAAAGATCTTATTTTCATGAGAAATGATATGGAAGTAGGTGATGAATGTATTGCTAAAAAATCGTGTTTCTCACTCTATATTTTCTTAGAATTCTAGGGCGGTTGGGAATAGCTCAAAGAAATAGTTTATGCTTCCCGATACAAGAGTTATGCTTCCCGGTACAAGACAGAGAGAAAAAGATAGACAGAGAGAGAGAGAGAGAGAGAGAGAGAGAGAGAGAGAAAGAGAGAGAGAGAGAGAGAGAGAGAGAACTAAAAGCCCAAATGTCAAGAGTTCCTTTCTGAGATCTCGAAGCAAGACCCTCTGAGTACCCCCTCTGACCTCCCTTTTATACATTAGAGAAAAGGAATATAAAATTACATTTCGTACAATACTATGTCTGTCCATAGCGTCTTAGTAAAAAAATCTTGTTGTGTGCGTTAGGCATCGCCATAAGTAATGATTGATGCATATACCCCGATGTAATGATGATTTTTTGAGTGACTCGTTTGCCTCGGATTAGTTCAACCACTTCAGCAGGTGGGCTCAACTCCAACACTTTAGAAGGTGAGCTCTGCTCGACCGATTTGTCAAGTGGTTTTTCCTTGATTTGCTTATATAAACCTTTGAAACCCATAAGGCATGTTCATCCTTACATTGTGTCCCTAAAAAAAAAGACTTGTGTAGGTACATGGTCATATTTGGTATACATTTAGTGCCCCCATTCTCTTGGCTCTTTGCTTAGGGAATGCGAGAATAATGAGAGAATGAAGATTCTCAGTTTCTCATGAGTACAAAAAAATTCATTTCTTGCCATGATTTGCAACTCAGCTTAAAAGATTTTCGAGGCACGAAAATATTAAGATTTGTGGCTGAATTTTTCTTGACCCGTGGGCACTTTCACTAGACCTACAAGGAATTAGACTATCTTATGCTCATCATTGAATCAAGATTGACCTTTACCTACGACATTATATGCTACACCTACAGAAGTAGTCTCTTAAGCTTCTAGATAAGTTCAGTCAATTTATCCTCAGAGGCCTTGGCTCTCCTACTTGAAGAATTTTAATATGAATATTTGGTTTTGTCTATTGATACCAGATGGTCTTTCACCCTATTATGAGGGAGGTTAGTTGTTTGATCTATTTTACGATGAGAATTAATTTTTTTTTTCTAGTAGAGTTGGAAGTAAGTTTGAAAAGAATAAGAAAACAAGGTTAGAAGTTGGGACTTCCATTTTCTTTGTTGTATTTTTGCAATAGAATTAGTGCTCTGTCATGTTTTTCATGATCTTGGATATGTGTTCTCAAGTTGTTCATCATAACACCATCATGTTGTTCAAAGAAAAAGTTAATTTTTAAAAATAGCCTATTTTCCAGTAGAGTTTGAAGTAAGTTTGAAAGGATTAAGAAAACAAGATTAGGAGTTGGGAGTTTCATTTTCTTGGTAGTATTTTTGTCATAGAATTAATACTCTATCATGTTTGTCGTGATCTTGGATATGTGTTCTCAAGTTGTTCATCATAACACCATCATGTCTTTAAAAGAAAAAAAGTTAATTTTGAAAAATAGCATTAATTGTGGTGGTTGGCAAACTTTAATGGTGTACTCCCTTTAGGACCTATAAAAGGCATTTTGTGGGAGTAGTAAGTTCATCTTTTGAATAAGAGTGACTACTTACTGAAAGTTTTGAAACTTTTGAATTTTGACATCTTATGACAAAAGCTACTGTCATAGGGATGCAGATCCAAATGTCTCTCCTTTGAACCAAAATTTATCAACATAAATTAAAAGAAATTAGGTCTACAGAGGAGGAATCGTGGGAGAAGACCAAATGTTTTCAGGAGTGGAACATCACAAAGGAAGGTACCTCTCTGATCTTCTTGTAGATTCAGTTCCGGGTACAATAGAGAAGGTTATCCTGGGTAACAAGATGATCTCTTTTTTGGGAATATGTTTGTGATGAAGATTTCCTCTTGATCTAAAAGATCCAATAGAAGTTCATTCCTTCAAATTGTTCAAATGGTAGAATGAAATTGACTACGACTCTTACTAAATTTGGCTTTGATAGTGAGTATGTTGTGCTTCTTGATCATGGGCTCTTTGAACTAATAAGAGTGCACATGAATTCCCATATTTGATTAAAATGCTTATTTGTTGGTTAATCAATGGGGTTACTTTGGTAGTTTTGTTGGGGGAATCTCCTTATACTGACATTGTTCCTTAAGAAGTTCACACTAAAGAAGGCAAAATCATGAACTAAGGAAAGGCTTGTCTACTTCCTAAATGTAATGCAATGTTATTTTGTCTGATTTAAGCTTTGCCTGCGGAATATGATCTCTTATTGCTTTCAAATAAAGAAGATGAGAAGAATGTGAAGGTATCAAAATTGGGTGATGCTAATGATGAGCCCATAATAGAGTTGATTGTGTTGGATGCCCACCAACCCCATATTAGAATGTTGTTTATGATCCTAAACTGTTTTTTGCTCTGATTGAAAGAACTTGGCGACTTGAGGAATTGACGACAAATAATTTTCTCTTATTAGAGGTGATCCATACTTCTAAGAAAGGCAAACTAAAGAATCACTTTGTCATGCTAGAGGAAGGCCAATCAGAGGTCAAGGAGCAGTGGTGGGATGTCAAGGAGTGCATCTTCAAGCTTAAGACCAAAGAGATGGAAGCTGGCTTGAAGTCATATGAGTAGATTTTCATGTTAGAGATGATAATGAAGAATATTTCCACTAGAATTTGATAGAATTTGGAGATGATAGAGATGGAATTAACTACACTTCAACATTGTCTTCAATTGAATAGTTCGATAGCTTTTTGTCTAGCAATCAATTTATTGTTTGATGTCTTCTCTCATCAAGAGTATTTACTTTGGATGAAGAAAATAATAATGATTTACTCATTTTTTATTTGTAGATATGCGTTGTCTTAGTACAATAGTTTTCTTTGTCGTGTGTTGTAATCCAAGGAATCCCTCATGAAGCTTCCTTGACTACTCTAGTGTGGGAAGATTTTGACTTGAAAGGTAAAACTATCTTATTCAATAGGGTAAAGAAAAAGACCCTCATGGATCAAACCCAAGATTGGGTTATGATAAGCCTTACTTGGACAAGTCTTACTTAATGGAGTCTGTATTGATTTATGTAAAATTAGGAAATCAAGCGAAGTCAAACAGGAAGTGAATTCACTTACTAGATCATATATCTCATGCCTAGTTTCAAAATAATTAGGCTTAATCAATTGTCCAAATGAATTTTCCTTAATAACTGGGGGACCTTGAGGATAACTCTTTATCTATTGATCTAACTTCCTCTCAAAATCTGCAACCTGATAAATTAAAATAGTAAGCATATCTTTCTGAAAATTCATCACTCTCTTGGGGTTTACTCTTTCAAAGCAACTAGCATTATAATTCAAATTTGAATATTCATTATATTGTCAATCCGCCATTTTTACATTGAATTCATGGAGTCTTTTCAGATTTATCATCCTCCTAAAAGTTCTCTCTAAATCAGAGTCGTAAAATTCAAGGTTTGCAGCTCCCGAACTACGCATACAAATTTAAAGACGTAACTAATAGGATAGATATCAAAAATATTTTTGGTATTTTTAATTTTCTTTAAAATAAACACACAATAACTAAACACACCAGATAAAAATAATATAAATTCTTAATCCAAGTCTTACAGTTTTAACTAAAATTCTCCTAAAGTTCTTACCGAAGCTTCCCCGACAACGACACCAAAAACTTGATGTGCCCCTAGTGTATGATGTGTTTTTGCGTGTTTTATGTCAATTTAAATCCCTCATACAGTGCCAAAAACTCGACCTGTCCCTAAATTACGTAGTAATTAGTTTTAAAAAATATGGCCAATAACTTGACTTAATTTATATTAACTAGTTAATGTGCAAAATTAAAACGCAAGTGCCCGTATCGCTTCAAGTAATATAGAGCTTTCTTTAAAAACCCCAGTATCAATCCCACGAATAAGTGAGGTAAGATGTTCTTAGTAAAATTCTAGTTTACTACTGTTAGTCCTTAGTTTGCAATGTCAATTAAAATGGTGTTTTATCTAGCAAGTACTCCTAAATGCAAATGTTAAATGTAAGGATAGTAACTATTCCTAAATGTAAAAATTAATTCTAAAGATAACCCTTTCTGGATGAATTGGTTTGGAAAATTTTGAGATGTTAAAAACTGTTATTCTTATGTAGTGAATTGGATAACATAAATGAATGAGATACATTAAATATTGTATGTGCTAAATAAGAGCAATTTTAATTCTTTACCCTCAGTCAAGTGTTATAGAGAATCGTTGGCTAATCTTAGGTTTAGTCTCTAAATCCGTGATTAGCCTGGGAGGATACTGTCTCTCACTTTAAAGCTCCCACTTCTTTTCCCCTGAAGGCTAACTCTCGCTTTAGTTCTTAAACATTAAGACCAAATTGGAGATTTTAGTCTGTCACCCTAGAATCTCCAATTCTTCGCCCAATAATATATATTTCCATATTTATTTGCACTCAACCCTCATGAACTTTACCATCCATGGAATTTGAATGTAGTTCCACTTTGTTGAGAATTACACCGCCCTCTTGGGTCTTAATGCAATTACAACAAATTTTAACACAACAATGAGCCGTTACTATAATATAAATGAAGTGCAAATAAAAACCATCATATTTATAATTAAAACTTCTTCAAGCATGCATCCCAATATCCTAAATATGAATCCTACTCATTGCAAAAGAAATGTAAAAGTAAAATAATGACATAATCTTCTCATGCCACTATTTCTAAAAAAAAGAAAAAGTATGAGAAACACATCACAAAGCACTGTTGACCTCACTTTTGGTTGAGGTTTAGAAACTTCTTTAGTATCCTAGGTCTAGCCATATGACTTTCCTATTGACTAGTCTTAAAAAAAACTAGAAAAGGTACCCCCATCATTAGAAATTCAAAACTCTTCTCTTTACTCAACTTGAAGTTCCACATATTAATCTTAACCTCTAGTATTTAGTGGGTAAGATCATTATGAGAGAACTCAAGAGGAGTTCCTATAGGACTACTTGGCCTTAGAATTGACACGGGGTGTTGGTTTGAAGTTAAGGTACATAATATCCTCACAATTTTCTGGCTAAAACCAATACATAAGGACCCAAAATGAGGGTTTTATTGATCCATGGTTCTTTTGCCCCAGACACTCCCAAATTACCTAACTGCCCTTAGGACCCTTCTTTAACTTAAAATCCCAAAATTATAAAAAATTCCCATAAAATCCCAATAAATCCCAAATATTCTTAATTTTATTTCTTTCAACTACTACATGGCCCAATTTAGCAATTTAGCCATCTTTAACCAAAATATCCCCAAAATTGCCAAAATTACAAAAATACCCTTGATATCCCAAACTTTCCCAAAACCTCCAAAATCGCTCCAAATGTCCTCAAAACCCATTTGGACCCTTCAATTGAATTCAATTTGGTCAATTTGACCATTTTGACCAAAACCCCCAAATTGCCTTTAAAAGCACAATTTCCCCAAATTTACTTCAAATGTCCATCAATTTGGTCCCAATCTTCCCCAATTTCAATCCTAAACTCAAATTCACCTTACATGTGACCAATTTAAACCAAATCCAGGTTCAATTGGTGTATGATTTGAGCCCAAATTTTGATTTGAGTCAAAACCCCAATTTTGACCATATGACCTAATCTCACTCAATTGAACTCATAGCCTAGTCAATTGGCCTCAATTAATATTGCAAAATCTTTAAAACATTCTTACACATGAAAATAAACCATAAATTGGCCTTGATGAAGCCTCAAACCCATTTGATTTTGGCCTAAATCCAAAAA
>JXCR01137410.1:96603-107507 GCA_002079205.1 Phalaenopsis hybrid cultivar | reverse complement strand
CACGAGCTGAGCATGGCTCGCTCGTGTTCGGCTCGTTTATACCCCTACTGTCCAACACTCCTCCAACCACCGCAGCCTGCCTACTCTTTCCCTGCTGTTGTTCAACACTCCTCTCACCCATTGCAACCCTCCTGCTCTTCCCCGCGACTGTCCAACACTCCCCCAACCATCGCAACCCTCTCATTCCACTGTCTCACAGCTCCGTCCTCGTCGTCTCCCGTAGATATCTTTTGTTGTTTTCACTGTTTGTGTATGTTTGTCGGTATTTCTTGCTTTCCAAGTGTCATATTTGTAAGCTCTTTCAGTTCAACAATAATATTGTGTTTCTTTTGTGGTTTGGGTTTCCTCCTCCGGTATCATTTGGTATCAGAGTTGGCCAAACCCTATTCATATCCTAGGGTTTCCTATCGTACGCCATAACATACAAAATTTCTTTCTTACCACCTAATACCCGTTCCACTGCCACATGTTCCTAAGCCTAAATCCCCTCGCTAATTTTTAAAATCAGCAACCTTGTCCCAATTATTTTTTACCCTCCGTCACCTCCACTAATTTTTTTTCCTTTTTTATTCCTAAACCCTAACCATGCCACCATTGAGATGCATGCCTAAGACATCTTGGGGAGAGATACGGCGAGAGATCTGTCGGCTTCGGTGATGGATTACGGGCATAGAAGATGAAATCCAATGGAATGGTACCCTCGATCGTGATCCAAAAGTCAAAGAGGGGAACGAGAAGATGTAAAGATAAAGCAAGAAATACAACCCCATTTCCTACTAACTTACTACCTCTAAAAGTTGCAGACTCTAACTTTCGAAGTGGAGAGACCGCATCACCAATCGTCCCCCCTTGCTACTATTCAACGAAACCAATCTATAAAATTGTCAGCCAAAAAATGTTGCAAGTGTCACGACTTTGGACATGTTTAAGTAGAATGTTGAACCAGGGGAGTGGTCTACTTCACCGAGCAGAGCATCATTGAAAAGTAGGGTAACGACAGTGCAGTCACTGAAGTTGGTGAGGACATAAAGGAGGAGAACTAGCTTCTAGTTGAAGAGATAAATGATGATCCAGAAAGAGATGTAGACTTCAAAGAGAGGATCCACAATTGTCAGCCATCAAGGAAGAGACACTACCAATTCTTGTTGACCCCAAGATAGAGATTTCAGTTGAGATAATAATAGCCGTTCAGGAAGGTAGTGACTTTGATGTAATAGACATTCATGCAGAGGATGAAGTGGTGTTACCTTGAGCTACTGTTTCACAGATGGTGATCGGAACATCAGCAGGATTAACTTGGGATATCCAAAAAGAGGGTGAGTTTCAGGCGACAAGACCACCACAGATTAGAGCATTGCAATTTTTTCAGATGTATATACCTCTTACTGAGTTACCCCTACGTAGGGAGGTCCAACATGCCAGAAGTGCGGTCATTTTGTGCCATGTCGGAAATATTACGTGGGATTATTCAGAGGATTTTTTCAGTCCAGCATGGTACCCATCGCCTTATGTCTTAACAGAGAGGCGAATCTCAACTTTATAATGGGCTAACAGAAGAGGCGAATCCCAACTTTATAATGGGCTAACAGAAGAGGCGAATCCCAACTTTGTAATGGGCCCTAGGAGCTTAATGGGGACGAAAATTCTTCAGTGAGATCCAGGTCCTCTCAGTAAAGAGGTCACTTCTGAGGAGGTGCTAGTGAATGGGGTGCAACCTGCCATAAATTTTACCCCAACATTGATCTCTCCTCTCATTCCAATTCCTCATCTGCGCTAAGCTGATTGTGAGAAATGGAAGAAACAGGTTACCCCTAGAATGGCTAGATACATGAGTGGTAAGAATACTCATCTAGCTACAGTTCCATCTCAGGGCGTGTCAAAGGTGGACGAATACCTATTCAACCATCATGTGTTTTGGAACGTCAACACCTACAAGACTGTCCTACCAGTGGACTACAATATTTTAACCATGTTCAATATCGTAGATTTGACACTTTACTTGAGGATCTGGAAGCTTTGACAAATGAGGTCGAAGCTCCCCTAATCCCGGGAGACTGACGCGGGGATTTGGAGTGGAACAAGTCAGCCCTCCCCCCTTTCCCCTTCTTTCTCTCCCTCCATTCCTTTCCTCCTATTTCTTCTTGACTTTCCCATCTTTCCTTCTCAGCACTTGCCAATTATGAATTTCTTTTATTCTTATTAGTCTTTGCCTATTATGAATTCTTCCTATTATAAACATTGCCTAAATTATGAATTTTTATTATTTGTATTCTCTTCCTTATTTTAAAACATTGCTTATTATAAATCCTTGCATGTTATATTATATTTTTTAATTAAAATCATTACATAATATAAGTCCTAATCCCTCTTATATATATGGGTTGTTTTGCTTATTGGAGGAGGTTTTTGTTGCTTAAGAATTCAACGTTCTATTTGGACAACCGCCACCGTTTATTTTTCCTCTTCGAGGGCTGTATCTGAAGGAGTGGAAGTGCTCCGGCTGTCCCTCGTCCTAGTTGGCGGCCTTCTCCAAGGGTCTGAATGGTGCTCCGACTGTAGCTTGATCCCGAGAAAGCATTTATCTTACCGTACGTCCGTTTTCCTTTTGTCGTTCCGTCATTACAGCCACTGTCGCTCCGTCCTTCTCGCTGCCAATCACCGGCTTGCCCTCATCCAGCCACCACAGCTCTTGCTCTTCCCCGCAGCTATCCAACACTCCTCCAACCACCACAACCCGCCTGCTCTTTCTGCGCAATTGTCCAGCGCTCCTCCCACGCATCGCAGCCCTCCTACTCTTCCCCACAGTTTTCCTACACTCCCTCGACCATCACAACCCTCAAATGCTGATGCTGCCACCCCAGCCCTCTCATGCCATCGCCTCGCAGTCTTTGACCTCGTCGTCTCCCACGGATATCTTTTATTGTTTATGTTGTTTGTGTTTGTTTGTCAGTATTTTCTGCTTTCCAAATGTCATGTTTATAAGTTCTTTCAGTTCAACAATAATATTGTGTTTCTTTTGTGGTTTGGGCCTTCTCCGGTATCAATGCATTGATGGATAACCCCTTTATCAAACAGTAAAAATCCATGGGTAAAGTGACGGTAATACCCATTGTCAGCCTGGACTAATTGGATTTAAGTTTGAAAGTAAGTTTTTATCGTATTACTAAAATTTAAAATTTGATGCTAATTTTATATTTATTTTTCATAAGGAATTACCATGTGGCTTTAGTGTTTTCATCGGTGAATATATTCAATCATCTTGAGCTGGTGATATTGTTGACCTAAATGACTCCCATGCATCACCATGGATTGGGGGAAAAGAATGTGTAGTTTGTACTGATGACTTGGGAAAGGGTTACGAGTGTATTCTGCATAACTATCATATTTCATCCAAATTTTGGTTTGAATGATTTAGGAAATATTATTTTCCTAAACAAAAAGTTTGGATGACCAAGCAATGACGACATGCTCAATTTTCTTGCTAAAAAATATAATTTCCCGTGCTTTTTTAATGATTGCTACTCGGGCTGTTTTTTAAAAAGGTAAGTACCAACAACCATCTTTAGCATTGCCAAACATCTTCATTGAATTCAATACTTAAAATTGACAGATATTTGTGGGGGAATTAGTAACACAATTAAGTTTCTTTATTATTTTGTTTTTATCGACAAGGTAACAATCAAACTTTTGCTATATGATGCATAGGTTTAAGAACAATGCCATTTGAAAAGTATGGCATCTAGTGCCAGCAATAAAAGAAAGATATACATTTACAATTTGAATAATAAGATTTTTAGAGCTTGATTTATACTCATGAAAAATTACATTATCACTAATCATGCGATTAGAAGCAGTTGAGTTGACAATCTAGAGCCCTAATTTTCCAATGATAAAAATGAGATCTTTTAGAGAGTTATCTTTTTCAACAACAAAAGGTGAGATCACCACAGTTCGAGTAGTTCGCAAGCTTTGATGAGATTTTGGTGGTTTCTGAATCAAATTTACAGGAGTTCAAATTTTTTTTTTTTGTTTAATGACCTATGTGAAATGATGTTGGAGTCTCAATGGTGTCTGTATTCCATGGATTCCATGATTTTTTCCTGTCCCTGGTCCGTAGTAAAGGAGTTTTTCATGCATCTTGTGGTAGTTATGACACGTCCAATCTTCTGAAAACGATCACCATATAGTCTAGTTGTCTTCTTGTGTCCACCCTCCTCATGGTTGAATTGGGGTTCATGGGCACTATCGGAGTTTTCATTGTCATCATTTCAAGAATTGTTGGGCACCCTCAATATTTCTTTTCTACTGCTTTCTTATCTTTGAACCTTGGAGAAGGCTTCATGAATGTTGGATAGAGGTTTTATTTTGAAAGAAGCTCTCACAAACATCATCTAAATTGTTATTTATACCGAGTATGAATTTGCACACTCATTTTTTACTATGAATTTTCCTTCTATTTCATGATAGATCCCCAGTTATTGCCATTAAATGTTAGAGTTGAAATATATCGTGACGGTGTCTTTATATTGGCATAGAGAATGGGCTTGATCTTGAATACGGCTGTGGAACTGTCAATATTGGAGAAAGTATTTTTATCACATTTCAAATAATTTCCATTTTATAATACATGAAAATTTCTTCAATTTTATTTGTCATGAAATTTCTTAGCTATAACATCTCTATACAATTTCCCACCTTTAATGATAGGAACCTTCCTTTGATTTCCCACATAATTTATTGTGAACATTGGTGAAATTTTGCCTTGAAAGCTTGTGACTAATGATGGGAATAACAAACGCAATTGTTGGGGTGGTGGTGTTGATTATAATAAATAAACTAATAACCTCATAGTAATAGCTTCCTTTGCTAGCAGCCATGAGGAGGGTCATATGGGATAAAGTAGGAAGAACAAATAAGACGAAGGGTTAAACAAATTTCTTGATTCCATGTAAAAATATGTGAAGGGCTTTATTGATTTCATTCAGCACCGATTCTGGAGCGTAAGGCAAGATTAAATAGAAAAGGGGGAGTGGATAGAGAATTTTTTCATACAACAAATAAACAGTTTCCTAAATTGGAATGGCTACAAAAGAAAAATATTATCTAAATATTTAAATTTAGCTCTTTATTACATTTAATGATTCATGGAGGCGGAAAGAAAAATGCTAAGATTGCTCATCTGGATGAAGCAGAAATAAAAGCTTTATAGGTGCTAGCAGATGGAAATGGGAATCTATTAATTCCACTAACATCCAATATATTTGTTATTTGATTTGATCATAATATAGTTAGGTTTTGTTTAACTATTAATAGATTTGTTCTTATATAACTTTTCTGAACGTTTAAAAAGAAAGCCTATTATATATAT
The DNA here is from genome assembly GCA_002079205.1 of Phalaenopsis hybrid cultivar. NCBI lineage: Eukaryota > Viridiplantae > Streptophyta > Magnoliopsida > Asparagales > Orchidaceae > Phalaenopsis > Phalaenopsis hybrid cultivar. The sequence goes on along the minus strand of JXCR01137410.1, from coordinate 102,139 downwards.
AAATATCGGTATAATGTAACATAGAAGCATATGATATTGTTATTGAAAACTAAGAAGCTCATTATATTTATTTTAATCCAATGTTATTAAGTTTATTTTTATAAATTCAAAATAATATCTAATCATATCATGATCAAATGCAATATGTTTGGATCTATTCTATGAGAGTCATGTATAAATTTTGATTACTGATTCAAAAGTGCTTGTTGTTTCTGATGATCCCATGCTCGTTACAATAGCTACGAAATTATAAAATTTTCAATTTTTTTCATTTATTTTCTACAAAACAAGTAGAAGCTTTGCACTTTTTTTACTCTTCAAGTTAATTGAGGATGGATTTTTAATTAAGAGAATAATGCTAACAATGCAATTATGTTTTCCAGATCTGCTTTGGATGACATCTTAAATCAACTAAGTTTCATCTCAGGATTATGGGTTCTGGAGATTGGTTTAAAACAATCATTGGCAAGAGGAAAACAAAACAGAACAAATCAAAACCAATAAAGGTAGCTGAAGAACTTAATGCGGTGGCTGTTTTTTGTTTTCTTGTTGAAACGGTTGCTTCACTTCTTTTTTTTGGTGTTTTCTGATACTATACTTAACCAGAAAGCTGCTTCTATTTGTTTTAATTATTTTGCTTACAAGATTTACTGAATCTTGGTCGCTTGTTTTACCATGACATGTAAATGTTTTCCCAAAAATTTACCTTATTAGAAATGATATGTTAGTTATGTAAGAGCTCTTTGATAAGAGGTATGGTTGTACTCGAACGAGTTGAGCCTGAGTATGGTATGGATTGGACTTGTTTTAGTCATATTATAAGTTCATGTTTGGCTTAAGCTCGAGCAAAGCGTTCGTTCATACTTTGCTTGTATATTTTTTTTAATGTTTTTACTTTATATGTATTTGGCTTGTTTATATTTAATTGAACAAGTATTTCAATGAAATAATAAACAAGTTAAAAATTCAAACGATTATTTGACTTTCCATGTAAATTTATTAATAAATGATTTTATTTATCTAAACAACAAATATTTGAATAAATTCTCAATTTATATCTATAAAAATTAGGTCCAGGGAAGAATAATTTTCTTGATTTATTTACTTGTAGGGTGCATATATATATAGGGAAAATAATTCCCTCCAAATTTACCAAGTTATCAAACATATCTAACCTAAATTAAGAAAGGAAGTAATTCTGAAATAAAAAATTAAGTAGCATATAATAGGAAGAGAATAAACTAATCAAGAATATCCGAAGTTGTCTCAATCAAATCCTCGAAGGTCTTCTCAATTTTTCTTTAGGATCCTCTCAGATTGTCTCCAGGATCTTCTCAGATTTTCATAGTCCCTCTCATGCTTGGCTGTAGATGTTGTAGAGACCAAGTTTAGTATTGATTTCTAAGAAAGTGCTTAAAAGAAGAGCTTTGGTGAAGACATCAACAATTTATTGGTGTGTCGAGATGTAGCTTTGATCTGTATAATTTCCCCATTAATCTTGTCAGAGATGAAATGTTTATCAATTTTAATATGCTTAGTCATGTTATGATGAACAAGATTCTTTGTAATTTTCATGGTTGCTTAACTTTCACAAAGCATTTGTATAGGCCAATTGGAGTTACATCTCAGTTCCCTTAATTTGTGAATATTGATCCCTTCACAGATTCCTAAGGAGAGTGTCCTATACTTTGATCCCACACTGCTTCTAGAAACAACCACTGGCTTCTTTCTTCTCCATGTCAACATACTTCCCCATGCAGAGGAGTCATACCCCGTGGTGAACTTTTTGTCAGTGAGTTTCTCAACCCAACTAGCATCAGTGTAGACTTCCACCAGTTTGTTCCTGATTCTCTCAAAAAATTATCCATAACCAAGCGTCTTTTTCGGAAATCTTAAAATTTTTTACACCATCTCTAAATGCTATTCATTTAGGCTATCCATGTGTTGACTCACAATATTAACAGAGTATGCAACATCTTGCCTTGTATGTGGCATATAAATGAGTTTTTCAGCCAATTTTTGATATCTTTCATTATCCCCAAAGACGTTTTCTTGTCTCCTCTTTAACTTCTGGTTGAGATTCATTGGAATATAGACAGGTTCACATCCAATGATCCCTATCTTTTTTATTAGATCTAGGACGCATTTTCTTTGTGATATAATGATGCATTTCTTGTATCTTGCTATCTCCATATCTAGAAAATATCTCATAGTTTATAGGTTCTTGATTTCAAACTACGTGGAAAGTATTTTTTTGAGCTTGAGAATCTCTATTATCATCACCAGTAAGAATTATATCATTCGCATATACCATCAGTGTAGCAATCTTACCTCTCCGAGTGTATTTTACAAATAAATTATGATCAGCTTGATTTTGAGACTAATTAGATTTCATAGTTTTAGTAAACATTTCAAACCATACTCTTAACGATTGCTTAAGCTCATAGAGAGATTTCCCTGAATTTGCATATAATATATATGTTGGAATCATTCTCAAGTCCTGGTGGTATCTCCATATGCACTTCTTTCAGATCCCCATTTAAGAAGGTATTTTATGTCATGCAGTTGACATTCATTGTTCTCTGCTACCAAAAGGAGAAATCTGATAGTGTTAAGTTTGACGATTAATGCGAAGGTCTCCTGATATTCGATCCTATAAGCTTGAGTGAAATCTCTTGCAACAAGCTTGGCTTTGAATATCTCAATACTTCAATCAACTTTATATTTGATGTTGAATACTTATTTACATCCAGTGGGCTTCTTATCCTGATGGAGTTTAATGAGAATCCATGAACCATTTTGTTTTAGTGCTCGAATCTCTTCTTTAATTGCTTTCCTCCATTCTAAATTTTCAGAAGCTTCATGGATGGATTTAAGAACTTGCATACTATCAAGGTTAGAAATAAAAGCTTTGTAGGATGAAGATAGCTTCTCATAAGCTACATACTCTTTAATTGGATGTCTAATGTATCACGACTTGACCGAGAACTTGGAGCTAATTAAAACAGGAATGAACGATTGAACGGTGGAAATAAATTCTCAGTTATTCTATTTCTATCACTAATAATTTAATATTCAAATATTCATGAAAGAGTCACTAAAGAAAGTAATTTAATTAACAAGTAGAAATTTATATATTTTCTGTTGTTGTTCTTGTATCTTGCACACATTTTCTTCTCCAGTATTCATCTTAATAAAAAACTTAAACTTGATAAATATATTTAAAATAACATAACGAGTTATATAAAAATAACCGAAGAGTAATCACACTTTTAAGCTACAACCCAAGGAAGAGAAAACAATATGCATGCTCTTCTTTCATATTTCTAGAAGAACTCTTTAAATATGCAAGTCCTTTATATTTCTATAAGAAATCTATGAATATTGTTAATGCTTGTATCTATGACATTTACTAAATGAAAATACTCTGAACTTCTATATGCATTAACTTTAACTTTATTTTTATTTTGTATTCTTAACATACACATGCGTTTGCCCGATAACCACCGTCAAAATAACATAACACTCTCTTGACCGATGTGATTTTGTCGGCACAGCGACTAACATCTAATCAACACAATTGTCTGAGGTGAAAATGCCCTTACTTGCATCTGATTGAAATTAACCTAAATGCGCCATAACCCAGGTTCAGCTGCGTTCTTTGTATGTCTCCCTAAAGCCTTCGTCTCTCGAGCGATCGAGCCTCTACTTTTCTTGTCTCCAACATCAGAAGAAGGGGAAAACTCATGTATACTGAACTTCCCTTTACCCGGAATTTCAGGTGAATGCATACTCGAGTTTTGGTTTGAGCAGTCTTGTTCTTACAAGTTGTCTTCTGCCTGCTCAAGATTTTTCTTCCTCCCTGTGTACACATGAAATTCTTCTTCTAATCTTCAGGTTGGGTTGTTTGGGCATCCTCAACAAGGATAGGAGGGCTAGTTGGAGTAGGTATATTTTAACTTTATTGATTCATTAGCCTACTCTCGTAGTACTCGATCACAATTCATTTTAACTTCATAAGTGATCAATTTATGAGTAAATTAAATTCAAAAGATTAAACTATCAGTTTAAAATCCAAATTACACGATCATATAATAAAGACGATTCTAATTTGCATAAAATCTAATTCAATGGAGAAAGAAGTTTAATTCATACACATACAGATGGACAAAAGACATTCCATTGAAAATTCAAAATAAACAAAATCTAGAACGATCTCATCGATCTTCTTCCCCAAATTACATGAACATACAACTTATTATATGATTTTCCACCTTTTTGAGTACAATAATCACACACTTGTTATCTCTTTGGAGAACTCTGACTCAGACTCTCACACTCTTCTCAGAATTCCTCCAACAAAGTAAGTTGATGGTTGCAAGCTTTCTCCGGTGATTCCCCCATTATGTCTTCTCTCCTCGGTGTCACTCCAGGGGTCGAGCGCTTCAAAGAAAATGGTGGAGTAAAAAATCCTTTATGACTTCGAATTTCATTCTTTTATAGCTCTGGGTTGCCACATATGGAAATCCACTGATTTCTCTGAGGACCTGTTAGTTCAGCTAGCCATACCAAAGTGGTTCAATACCAATTTATCTTTCATCACAATCAAAACATAGGAATATAATTACAAAATATCCACCAATATTTATAAACAATTATGTAATTGGAATAACGAAATTTACTACATCAAAGATATAAAAGAAATAATAAATATTGAAATCATGAAAAGTGAACAATTAAGCACGAGGCTACACAACAATAAAATGAAGCTAATTACACATTAATGTTATTATGAGCAAAAATAGAAATTATGACAAATATATAAATGGAATCAAAATTGTACGAATGATAAAGCTACAACTAGCTATGAATCTAATACAATTAGCAAGGATAATGCCCTTAACTAGGAAGAGTACATTTATCCCATAATAACGAACTACGTACCTTAAAACGAGAAATAAACTTTGAATTTATTAATTCAAATGACGTTGACTAGCAAATCCTACACAAATTAGAATCCCAAAATTTAATAATTATGCAATTAATTGTAATAAGATTAATTATTTATTAGGTTAGGTGTCGGGATTGGTTGCAATTAGCACAATCTAACCTACTGAGATTTCCAAGCAAATATTATATATAATTGATTTTAAATTTGATAACAATATTACTAAACGAAAGAAGAGTAGAGAGCAAGGAGTGAGTTCACCTTTGGCCTTAGTTGTGGTATGTATTCAACCAATGATGATGACAGGTAGCCACAGAGTTGAAGGACGAAGGGGACGGTGACTGCCACGACTTCGAGAAGGAGGTGAAAAGCTTGATCAATGAGGTCTAGCAGCAGCATATAGGGAAGGCAAGTTGTGCCCTAAGCTTCTGCCTCTTTAAATCGGGAAGCAGAAGGAGAACAAGGAGAAGGCATCGGCTCTCACTAGATCTTACTGAGCAAGGCAAGGGGATGAACAGGCTGTGACTAGGGTTTGAGAGGAAAGTGCTTTTGATGGTTGTGAAGGGGATGGCTACTGGTCTATGGCTT
>JXCR01137410.1:71258-86505 GCA_002079205.1 Phalaenopsis hybrid cultivar | reverse complement strand
CCCCCCTCCAACATTGAAAAGAACATCTCGTAGCAATGCGGGACATCCTCCTAATCGTTTTGGGTGGGAACTTGACCTTGTGAACTTTATTTCTTATTTTAACATCTTATATTTTCATGGAGCATTCATTGCATCATTGGATTGTCTCTATACTCAAGTGTTAGCAGGTTGTTAATGAGGATCTCAAGTGGAAAGCGGCAATGCATGAAGAGCTTAAAGCTCTTCATAAAAATCAATTATGGGAGATTGTATCATTACCAGCAAGGAAGAAGACAGTTGGATGCAAGTGGATCTTCACAGTAAAACAACCTCCAGAAGGGAAGGTAGAGAGGTACAAGGCACGACTAGTGACAAAAGAGTACAATCAGACATATGACATTGACTACAATAAAACTTTTGCACCAGTAGCAAAGATGAGTACTATAATGACACTGGCTTTTCTAGCTGTGAATAGTGGATGAAGACTCCACCAACTGGATGTGAAGAATACTTTTTTTCATTGGGAGTTGCTGGAGGAGGTATATGTGAAGATACCACCAAGATTCAATACATCCCAGACAGTGGGTAAGGTGTANATGTGAAGATACCACCAAGATTCAATACATCCCAAATAGTGGGTAAGGTGTGTATGCTCAGGAAGTCACCGTATGACTTAAAACAGTCTTCTCGAGCCTGGTTTGATAAGCTTAGAATGTCGATGGTTGGCACGAGATATCAGCGGATCAATGCAGGCCACATGAGTTTTCTTGGAGCAATATGAGGGTCACACTATCATAATTGCTATGTATGTGGATGACATAATTATCACTGGTGATGATGCGACAGAGATTGCTCAATTGAAGGGAAGATTTAGGAAGCATTTTGAAGTAAAGTATTTGAGACAACTCAAATATTTTCTTGGGATTGAAGTTGCCCATGAACCTGAGGGTTTGTTCCTATCTCAGAAAAAATATGTATTGCATCTTCTCATGGAGACAGGTATGCGAGGGTGCAAGCCCGCAGTCTCTCCAATTGATCAGAAGGTCAAACTCAGTACAAAGGCGGTTGAATCAGTCAATTGTGAGAGGTACCAGAGGCTGGCGGGCCGCCTGATCTATTTATGTACACTCGGCCAGATATTTCATTTGCAGTAAGTGTGGTGAGCCACTATATACATGATTCAAGGAAAGATCATATGGATGCATTGTATCATATTTTGAGGTATCTAAAGTGTGCATTAGGGAAACAATTGATATTCAGGAAGAATGAACATGTAGATATTGAGGGCTTCTGTGATTCTGACTGGGCAAGTTGTGCTGATGACAAATGATCCACATCGTGGTACTGCATATTTGTAGGTGGAAACTTGGTGTCGTGGAAGAGCAAAAAACTACATGTTATAGCAAGATCAACAGTAAAGGTATAATACAGGGACATGGCATTAGGAGTTGCAGAGATGATGTGGTTGAAAGCATTGTTGCTTGAATTCAAAGTGGATCTGAGAACTCAAATGAAGTAGTGGTATGACAACAAGTTTGCAATCAACATCGCTAACAGCCCGGTGCAACACAATAAAACCAAATATGTGGAGACTGATAGATTGTTCATCAAGGAGAAACTGAATAACGAATTATTGAAGCTAAATCATGTAGCTACTGGAGAGCAGGTGGCTTACTACCTCATTAAAGGGCTTAGTTCAGTGATGTTAGCTTGATTATGTGACAAGATGGGCTCAATGAATATATTTTACACATCTTGAGGGGGAGTGTTGAGAGTTGTGTAATAAGAGGGCTTTATTTGGTTTATTTGTAAAACGATGTAAACTCTATTTAAACATATATGCTGAATGAAATATTGATTATTAGCTTATTCACTTTCAATTATGTTCAATAGAAATAATCTAAAATTCTATATGCATTAATTTTCACTTTATTTTGTGAAGTTTAAATCTTTAACTCAAATATAAATCATACTATTAACTTTCACATTCATTACATGAGCACCATCAAAATATAATCGAATACTTCCATAATTGATATTATTTTGTCGGCACAACGGTTTGTGATATAAATTACAGGATTATCTAAGGTAGAATTATGTCTACTCGCCCCGTACCAATATTATCTCGTCGACACTGCAGTTCATGATTTAAATTACAAGATTATCTTAGGTGGTAGGGTCTCTACTCACCCTGGGCTGCTACTCTCTCAAGGGCACCGCAGTTAGTGGTCGTAATTTCACAATTGTGAAACGTGGTAGGAAAAAAATATTTGTATGCACGAGTAAATTGGTGTTCCCGCACAGTACTATAAGAGGGTGTTTTCCTTCTTTAAACATGCACATAAAAGTATTAATGTATGCAATATTTTTATGCTTCATAACTTACAAAATTTCAAATCTAAAAATTTCATAAAAATCAGAAAATTTCAAACCAACTCAAATAAAATATTTTTTTCTTTAATAAAAAATAAATAATAAATAAAAGAATTAAAACCAACCTCAAATATGGACAATTTGAAAATAATAATTAATATTCGGGGCTACGATTTCTGACAATTATGAGATCTTGACCGGTGACAATTATGACAATTTGAAAATAATACTCTCTCAAGGGCACTGCAGTTAGTGGACGAAGAAACTCATGGTTGCTGACAATTATCTTTTGGTTATAATAGATTATCTATGCTGACTAAGTAGGGTCAAACCCGACTGTACTGGGATACAAAACCATGAGATCTTGACCTGTGTCGCACCAAAATAAAATTCAATTACTTTTCTTCATCTTCACACTCACCAAACCTTAGACGTCATAAAACACTCACCTATATAGACTTCATAGGAGTAGATAATTTTGTGGTGTGGTTTGCTCGTTAGAGATGTTTGATTAGGGTGAATTGCTTCACTAGACTGAATGCTTATTATGAGTAGATATTAATTTATGTACTTTCTTATACCTGATAGTTTAGGTTGCATTAGTTTTTTTTTAACATGTTTCTAGGTTGCTATAGTTAACCTAGGATATGCTAACTTATTTTTGCAGTGTTGTAGTAACATAGGGCTTAGTTAATTTGGATGGTTATAGTTTCATAGGTTTTTCTTTCTTGTTGGGTCTTTTCTTTTATAGAGTTTGACATTTGAATGATCCACAATAAGATGAACAAAATGTGTAGTGAACCCCAACTAAATAATAATGATCTTTAGATGTCAATTTTATATTGTCGAGTCTGATATTGGTCTAAGGTTTGTACCTTCAGTTGTGTCTTTGCTTTGTTGTCTTGTGTTCGATAGCCTGACACCAAAATTCAAGTTGTTTTTTTGTGTGTTTTTTGCCTAGATTCGTGATAGGCTTTATAATGGCTTTATGTTCTACTCAACTAAACAATTGAAACATAATTTTTCAAAATAAAATGAAACTCATAACCTCAAACAAAAATTACATTATCACACTGCATTCACAACTTAGTCAAACATGCATTCTAAAATAATAAAATTTACAATTAAATAAAATCGAGTATGAACCTATTTACGATTTTGAAATAATCACGAAAAGATTGTCATAGGCATGCTCATTCCATATTGGTTCTATTCTTTGTATTCATACCCTCACTTATTGCACGGAAAGATGTGTTTTGACCTGTGAGAACCACTATCTTATAGAATGCGTTTTTTTTCTGCATACCGATTGACCTTTTGAACAAATCATCTGTGCATTCATCAAGGACATTGCATACCTATTTCACAGCTTCTTGTTGATCACTTAATATTAAGAGTTAACTCAATATAATAAAACTCATCTGAGTGTGGTGAACTTTGAAATATTTATTTTTAAATTACAAAAAATAAACTTGCATTATTCTTAGGACATTTTGCATAACATAGATATTTAGGCATCTTGATCGTTATGATTAAGTTGTAAGACCTACAATTCTTAATAAATAACAACTTTTCCTATCCTGCATCCATTGAGACTGGTCTTCATGGTTTTAAAATGCATTTAAATGGTTTGGATGATAGCCCTTTTTAGTCAGGGTTGTAAGTTCATTTTGCATGTTTGATTGTGTGCTTTCTTTCTTTAGACTAAGTTTTGATGTTTCACTTTTTTCAGTGAACATCGTCTTAGTTTTAGGATTCTGAGATTGTTTGTTTTGCACGATGTAAATCCTCTCCTTCTCGGCTTTCTCACGATCATGGGATATAAGTTCTAAACTTTTAAATAAAAAATGTAAGGATTCAAACATCAAATAGCTTTTCTTTCAAAAATGTAAAGTCAAACCATAAGATAGTTGAGATGTCACTGATGTTTCCTTGATTTCTTCGACATCTCTTACTTATCATTTCTTCGGGTTTCACAAATAATTTTTCTACATTTAGCACTTTCCGTTTGATTTTTTTATAATCAATCGTGGAAATTAAATTTTGAATTCTTGAAGAAATAACCCTAATCTTAATCGATAATTTTCGTAAGTGATTTTAATTGCTTAAGATGTAATTAACTATAGAGGGTTGCGCCTATATGAGATTAGTAAGCCAGATAATTTAAACTTTATCTAATTTTTGGATTATATGGAGGAAATTATCTAATCTTCATGTTAGATAGGGGAACGGTCTGTTAGTATTTCTGCTGACCAAACAAATATTATAAATTTGTTAGTATGAATAACTGAACCCATTATTAAGTCATATTCTCATCTTTTGAGATGACATATTACTTATGATGTCGTGTTCGATTATTTAATTAATTAAATATTTGAGTTCTCTTTTAAGTTTTATTTTCAAAATCAAATCTTTTAAACAAAAATAAAACCAACACTCTTTTACTCGGAAACCGCACAGGAGTGCACACAAGGCCCGGTTCTCCCCCTCCCGCATGATGTCTTCTTCTTGCAAGCACCAATGCTTTGTCGACATCGTCTTCTTCCTCTTCTGCGCACAGCTCACGGCGTCGTTCACATGCAAAGTGAGGCTTATTGAGTCTTCAGCTTTAACTCTTCCCCTCTCATGTGATGACGCCTACGCACACATTGCCTTCCTTGTCCTAGACGCACGCAAGCACATCCAGGTTATAAGGCCTCCTCGTTCTTGTTTTTCTTCTTCTTCTTCCACATAAGATGCTCTATGCTTCTCTGTTTCTCATTCTCACTCTCATTCGACTTGGAATAGACATTTGTCTCTTAAGAAGTAACCGTCAAGAAGGTTGGTTTAAACCGAAATTTCCAAATAATATATATATTTTTTTCAGTTAGTACAATGTCAGCTTAAGCTTCAATAATTCATATTACATCCAACCAAGGTTCCATATAATTTGTGATTCTTATAGGTCTAGTTGATTTTATAGCATGGTCAGGCAATGTTCAAAAGTCGGCGTCTCCCACCCTGGCTCTATATATTGACTTAGCTCTTAGTGCGTAGCTAATGACATTAAAATAGCTTTTATTTGAAATTTAGTGATAGTGGGGATGTTGTTGACATGCATGCAAGAGTAGTTCCAAATAAGGGATACTGTTCTAGTAGTGGACTTTTACATTTAGGGGCCGTCTGATGACAGATTTAAGATCCCCTTAGTATAAACTATTGAGTTCATGGGCATCTGACATCTATTATTGGGCTCAACCTGAATCCCCACTTCGGGTGTTACAGCCTTCGCGGTCTTTTTTGCTTCTACGTTTATGAATCAATACACTATTTATTACATCTCAGTTCTATCAGACATACATTCAGTTTTGCATCCATTTAATAGTCATACAGTAGCCAATGGATTTATATGGACCCCAAATCATAACTTCATTTACTAGCTAACAGGTGGAATGGTGTGGAGGCGTTGAAACAATGGATGAAATCCTCTCCAGAATCTATCAAAGAGAAGAAGCTGCAGTTAAACGCGAACGGGCCATGGCCTATGCATTCTCTCATCAGGTTTGCTATAAAACAATCTATTCAATGTTTTCACCAACCAACTAAAACATGGCTTATCCTGCTTCTCGTCTACTGCAGTGGAGGGCCAACCCTGGTGCAAACCATTGGCAGACATATGAAATTGGTAGTGGAAATTGGGGCTGGAGCTGGATGGAAAGATGGATTACTGCTCGCCCATGGGAGATGAGGATCTCTAGCCTTCAGAAAACACAATCTAAAGTAGCAGTCAAGGCAATTAAGAAGGGAGATCCATCCATAGCCAGTGCACAAAGCTCAACCAAGCCTCCCATTCCCACCACTAAGATCCCTGCAAAGAAGTTTTCAGCTCGTTTGGTAGAAGAAAAGGCTGCTAACAAAGAACAGAATCCCGCTATGGTGACTATGCAGACCTGTGAAGTTGTCTGAGAACACCAATCCACAACATTAAACATGCTGAGTGGTAAATAATGATAGATTGAAGCCTCCTTCGTTCATTTTTTCACAGTGAAAGTTTAGAAAGTCTCTGAAAAGAATCCCTGCACCTGCGACATCCTGCATCTTTTTTGAAGAACTTGATTGGCCATGCACTCTCTCCTACATAAAGTGCAGGTTACTGCTGGAAAAGAAAGGTTAGCTGTAATTTATCTTCATGTGTGTGCTGTCCATGTGATCTTAGCTTTCACAGATTGGTTGTGGGCTGAAAGATTGTTTGTCCTTTAAACCCTCACAATAGCTTCTTCTTTAGAATAAGATGGGGCTGTGGCTCCGGAGATGTGGACTGCTTCGCATGATTGTGTTGTGTTGCCCACTTTCAAACAATGATCCCTGTACATTTTTTCGTTTTTTTTTTCCTTTTCATTTACTTAATTTTATACCGTGCATTTCGTTGGTATTTTTAACACTTGTTTTTATGCATCCTTCTGTTTCTTTTTCCCCTCTTTGTTCTTTTTCTTTTGAGTTTTAGATTGGAATTCAACCTATCAATGCTAGGGCTATATAAACGAGCCGAGCCTAAGCGAGCTCAGGTTGGGCTCGTGTTTGGCTTGTTCGAAAATTCCTATGTATTTTTATATTAACACCTAATCCTACTTTTTACATGTATACCACCAAAATCCTTTTTTTTCCCTTCAAAAATACTTAAAAAAAAAAACAGAAGTTTAGGTGTTGGAGATGTAAATTCATAGGAATTAGGTGTTAGATATGTAAATAGTACCAAAAAAAAATTGAAGTAAAATTGTGAAAATCAAATGGGATATTGAATAAAAAAAAAAACAAGTGAAAGATTTAATGCTCAAATGATCAATCAGCATAAAATATGATGATGTAGCAAATGTAGAAATTATTTAAATGCCATGATAATGATACAAATATGTGAGAAAAATTAAAAGAAATCCTTTATGAATTATAGAGCATAAACAAACAAAAAAAAAGGTTTATTTAGTTTGATTTCTATATATATGTTCATCTATTAGATGATACTAAATTAATCAAGATTTGAACATGTCATCTCATCAAAATTGCATTTAGGCTCACTCTGATTCTAAGCAAAAGCAATAAATTGTGGATGTATATAAATGAAGTATGCAAGAAACTATTCATATCCAATTAATGATTAGGAGGATTAACATAGTTTTTTGAGCATTTAAATGAAGCATGCAAGAACACAATCAAATTAGTATACATGTTAAGTTTATTCATTTCAATTAAATATTAATGCATTCTATTCTATACAATATGTTAATCCTCTTAATCATTTGCCCTTCTTTAGAAGTTTTAAAGTTTGAATGGTATTAAGATTCTACAATCATGATTTTAATTCCTCTTGGTGAAATAGTCATTTTGATTTATGATAATCTTTAGCAATTTCAATGCTCTAATGATATTAGAATTCTAAAGTCTTGATTTACTTGATTTCTTCTATTTAGATAATCATTTTGATTATAAGAATATAAATTTTAGAAAGTATGTGATCTCGTATATAATCCCATAATTTTTTTTAATTTTATTTTGATGGTCATTAAGACTTAAATTAAGAGCAATTTATATCATTGGTTAATCTCTTATAAATATTTGTTTTGAGTGTTAACAAATAAAATTTTAATGATGACAATCATTTCAAATAATCTTTAATTAAAATCTTAAGCCTTCTGAGTTCTTAGAATATTGAAATGTTGGATCGATGATTTGATTTAATTTTTAAGCCTTGGTTGGAAGAGAAAACCAATTAACATCAGAATATTTTTGTCTTTCATCTCTCTTTTGTTATATGTTGGAATATTTGTGGCTGCAGAAAGAAAAATTATCATATTAACATTTTAAAAAATTTTACACGCAAAAAGATGAGATAAGCTAAGGGCAAGGAAAAAAAAAACCTACTACTTATCAAAATTGATTAAATATATTAATATAAGTTGTAGATTATAGATGCTATTTATCCATTATATAGTATGATAACAATGAACTATTGAAGACAACTCTCATGGTGGAAGTATGGAGGTTCTGATAATTTTAACTAAATTAATGAATTTCATCAAATTGATCATGTTGAACTATTTGATTTTATGATATTCCTTAGAAATCTTAATGTTGTGATGATATTCAGATTGTGCAATCTTAGTTTTGTTCGATTTTTTTTTTTGTTGAGATGCTCTTAAACAATAAAAATGCAAGATTTTTTGATTATTTAATCTTTTAATTGGTGTAATTAAATTTTAATTATATTTTCAAAAACTTGATTTACGTACATCAAACTTTGATAAATGGGACTTCGAGATCACTAGGTTTTTCATTTCCAAATATTTGGTTTGATTATAATTTTAGTAAAAACAAAATTTGAATGGTCTCAAAAATTAATTTGAAAACTTTTGAATTTAAACATTTAAGACTTTTGTGGAGTTACATTCTCATGATGGTCAATATTTGTTCAGATTAATTTTATAATGATGTATCATCCTTATATAAGTTCTTTTACTACGTGATAAGAAAATTTTTCAGTGGAGCATTAGTCTCTTAAAATAGAAATAGGGCGGCACATGCCCTCTTGTGCCTCTCTTAAACTCTTTCTTGTGAATAGGGGACTTAGTCATAATTGAAGTAGTTTGATTGTTCAATTTAATTTAAATTTGTAAATAATACTTAAAAGAGAAAACTAGGTAGCCTGCTACAATTTTTGTCTCCTCTTCTTTTATTGTGTGTTGAAATGTTTGAGGCAGGCGAATAAAATTTATTATCTTAGTGTTCTACAAAAAATTTACAACACACAAGAAATAAGTGAGAGCAGCTCATGAGTGACAAATTTTATAATATTGAAAATGTAATAAAAGAAAAAACCCAAGACGACTAAATAAGAATAATCCAATTGATATAAATTGTTGTTTATAATTAATATAATCCAATCATACAATATAATAGAAAAGAATCATTGAAGAAACCTTATGATAGAAGTGGGACTATTTCTGTCATTTTTTTTTCAAAAAAATTAATATATTCCATCAAATGAACTTTGTTGATCCATTTGATTTACTGATATTAGTTATTCATATTAATGCTTGAATAGTTTTAGGATTTTGTAATATTGATTTAATTATATTTTTCTTGTTAAAATGTTTATTTTGATTATAAATTCAGCCCTCCAAATGGTGTCATAAAATTTCCAATTATATTTTCTAGTGCTTAATTTAGTCCATGTAGACTCAAATCAAAGGTTGGGTTAGTCATTTTGAAATATTTATTTTGATTATACATTTGGTAAAAAAAAGTCAAGTTATCTCATAATTTTTTTTTCAAAACATGTATATTTTAAATATTTAAATCTTTTGAGATCTTAGAATCTCATCAAGATTTATATTTGATCATATAAATTTTATAATGATGTATCACCCATAGTTTATTCAAAATAGGTTTGAAGAGAACTTATGTATCACCCTTTATGTTCTTTTATTACATGATGAGAAAATTTGAAAGTTAAGCATCACAACTCATAAAAGAAAAGCCCTAAGAAAAAAAATAAAGAAATTCTTTCTCACCACAACCAAAAAAGATACATAGCGCAAAATGAAAAACACTAACAAACACTGCAATAACCACCATACCCAAACCACAAAGCAAGTCCCTCAGTACTCATGTTGCGTGTCAAAGGATTCTTAATAGTGAAGTGATAATTTAATTTCTCAGAGTTGTATAAAGATCAAGCGCGCACACAAATAAATTAGAATGACAGGAGAAGACACCAAGACTTTTTAAGTAGAAAAATCTGAAAAGGGAAAAAATCATTGGGTCTAGCCCAGTCAAAGTAATTCACTATAAGTGTGTAATTACAAAGAAACACCCTTATGCCAAAATTTGAAAGGAAAAGTTACAACACTACAACAAGTACAACACTCGTTCATGCACAATTTGTAGAAAACTTAAGGAGTTTGAGAAAGGTTGTATTCCGAGTATAGTGGTTGTAAGTACTTGAAGCTAAAAGTTATCACTGGATTTTTAATGTGGTGTGTATATGTTATACTATATTTGTGATACTTCTTTACATTGTATTCAAGATACTTTGTTGAATAATCATCAGGATAGTTTGTTGTGCAGTAGTCAGAGATACATAATTACACAACAGAGTTCACTGGTGGTGGCGACTAAGGGGCAATTTATAGTATTTGATGGTGTTCAACGAGCAGTAGTCGAAGATTATTAGAGGCTACGGAGTCTGGAAGTTATTGCTTGGTCTTCAGTCTAGAACAACACTGAAATTTGACTGCTCTCTCTCACATAAAGTGAGGGGGTTTATTTATAGCCTCTATTTTTTTGTCATTCGGGGAATAACTCTCATATCCACCTGATCGAATGGTCCATACAGATCTCTCTTGATCATAGACGGGTTTTCAATGATTTAAATGCTTTAATGGAATTAAGTGAGTTTAGGCTAGATGGATTCTTCTTGTCGAGAGGCTCAATTTAAATATAAGAATGTCAAATTTGGAGTTCACTTGACTATCCAATTAACGAATTGAAACCACCAAATATGTTTTACTGGTTTGATCTGAACTTGATTGAACTCGAATTGAACCATTTTTGGTATCATCTTATTTTTCTTGTTGAGATGATCAATTTGACTATGAACTTGTTAAAATTTGGGCTCTAACTGATCTTAAATTTTGATTTTGAACATTCAGTACTCAAAAAATGCATCGAGATTCATGCTAGATAAGAAAAAATTATTGATATTGCATCATTTTCCCTCTTTTTTGGACATTAGTGTTTAAAATGTCTGAAAATATATATTGATGTGATAGTCTCCATCATTATTTCAAAACACCAAAATAAAACTTGTACAGTGAATTGAAGAAATATATGATATTGATGCTTCATGGAGCTTTGAAAATGATAAAAAAGAATCCATAATGTCAAAAAAGGCAAACTAAATACTTCATAAAAGGTTTTAGATTAGGTCCTTGCTGTTAGTGTTGGCGGTGGCTAGACAGTAGCGACTTAGCATTTTGGTCTGTAAGCATGCATACATGGGTGCACATGCATGTGTGGGTGAAGAAATAAGAAAAAATACATGTTAAAGATGTAATGGGATCCGCAAGAGATAGTGGAAGCAAGTTGGGATGTAATGGAGGGTGTGCGTGACAACGATAGCAGTACCAACTACCCATTGACGTGGGGCAGCCAACACATGTCAGTTGTAGGGGTAGCACAACAACAACAATAGATGCACTTAAGGTATTTGACGTGCGACTGTGGGGCACATAAGCATGCATAAAGTAGTAGATCAATGTAGTTTGGGTCTAGCCAAAACTTGCATCAGTGGACAATTATGTGGGCCATTCAGACTGAGTTGGGTTGCAAGATGTGGGATGACATGGGCTGGCTGGGTCAGATGGAGCTACGTGGTACCAAACAGCTCACCAAACTATATGCATGTGGCTCCGTGCACTTATGCACACTCATTTGTACCTTGTCGGTCGTCATACAGCTGGGTGTGGTTTAATTTAGTGTAATATAGTATTTAGTAATTAGGTATTTTAATTTGAAGAAAATGGGGTCAAACTGATCTCATTGATTTCTACAGTTTGAATAATCAAGCTAACCACGAGTAATGTACCACCCTGAAAGGTATTACACTACTTAATAATAAGTTCAATTAAATAAACTATAGAAATAAATAACTTCCATTTGATCTGCAAGTTTGCATGATGACCGACAGATTCTCCTATTCGATATGGGAGTCAAATAGGGTTTATTTTAAGTCTGGCTTCTTTTAAGTTCCTTATAAGGGCAAGGCCCTATAGTTAATTACATCTTAAGCGAACAGATCACTTAAGAAAACTCTCGATAAAAATCAGGAATCTTTTGCTTTCATGAGTTCAAAAGGAAGGGTTTTTAACAAACATGATTGCGGAGTTTTCAATAGGGATTGGTTCAAAAGTGAAAGATTTTATTTTAAGAATCAAAGGAAGAGAAGCATGGGAGATTAAAGATCCAGGGTAGGTTCTTGGTAATCCCCAAAACTATCCTAATGTTTGGCTCAATTTAGGATGATATTAATTTAAGTTAACTCTGCCAGTTTTATTAATTAGGGCTTAGATTTGAGTAATGATGGTCTCCACAAAAAGCCTAGAAAAATAGGAGATTTTACGTCGAGTACCTACCTCAAAAACCCAAAATAAGTTAGAACATACCGCATATCGGGACTATGCAGGAGCCTAACAAAGAGAGAGGTTTTATGTCATAAAAGACAGTCTCGGAATCCTAAGGAGTGTTATTTAAACTAAAGAAAGGTCTTGAGCTGCCTATGAAGTTGGCTCTGAAGTCCTCGCTGTCACAGTAGTTCCACAGTTCAAGGTTTTATAGTTTTGTTGTGTGTATGTCAAGTTCTGTTGTTGTTTGGGTTTTGTTTTGTTTTGGTTTTGGTTTTAGCTTTGGTTTGCATTCCAAGTAAGATAAATTGTTGATAAATAAATGGTCTAAAAAAATAAAGTGCAGTAAAGTAAATAAAAAAGAATGTAGTACATAAAATAAATATGTATCTGGGCTTCTGCTACTGTTGCATGGTCATTTGCAGGAAATTTAAATAAACTACAAGAAAGTAAACAGAAGCATCTAATATGGGAAACAAAAGTCAATACACGAGTCATAATAAAACACAAGCAAGTAAAAGAAAACTTGTAGTCACCTATGGAAGACCGAGACTGGGTGTAAGACATTAGTAAAGGTGGGGGCTCGGAGCTGAACTGTGTGCTTCCCGACCTTAAGTAGAAGCTACCAACCCAATTATTTATGGAGGGCAGTCCTAACCTCGATCTAAGTGATTAATCATGAACGTTTACAAATTTTTATTTGAATTTAATTTTCATGCATACATAATTTTATCATGCAAAAGAGATTTTTGTTAAAAATATTTTGTAGAGAAGTGTAGTCCACAGGTTAATCAATCTAATCGAGTTTGGGCTACAAACAACCTAAGAGTATCGGGGGCAATCATTTTCTCGAGAGTCGTCAAATAGTATCATCGGTCATTATCCTCTCCTTTTATTAAAGGTCCTTGAGGTAAGAGATACTAGTTTAAAATCCCACATCGTATCCCACAGTTTAGCACACATTAGCATTATCGACATTGCCCTAGCCACCTAGACCTCAAACTTACACAAGTTCGATGATTCATATGTGGCACAAACAAATATCCCCTGTTGCTCACAAGGATTTAAATACCTTAAAGAAGACTCATATCCTTAAGCATTGGGTCATTAATGTAGGATAAGTAGTTTAGGGTATTTCTATTGATTTGTGTGAATTATCGGGTCTCGAACCATAACTTGGTGGATCCTTAAGGGTTCATCTGATTTTCAATGATCGGTTGTGTTTTCGGGGTGATTTTCTTCAACAAATCACGACAAACCCAGATGTCCTTTAAAATATCTAGAATCTCCCAAGGATGCCAAGAGAATTACTCTAAACAAACTTGGAAAATCATTTTAAGTTCGTTTTGGTATTGCTAAACTGTTAATTAAACCATCTGAACTGAATTAATGTCTTTCAAGTTATGCTCAGTGTATCCTAAATAACCCATGAGTAAGCTAACAACTATTTTGTTTGGTTCTTGAATGGGTGATTGTCCCAAGAGTAAGTTTAATTACTTAAGAAAATTTCACTCTCTCTGAATTGAACTTAAGCCTATAGTGTTTATGAAAAATTATGTTCTTTCTTCTCTAATCCCTTTAAATAGTTTCAGATCTTAGCTCGCTATCAAATTCCTAGATCATTAAGGATAGATTTGTAATTTAAGTTAAGTGATATTAATTCTTATTAAATGATTATATCATGTTTAACCCTTAATATAGGGCTTCAAATTAGTTAATTATTGTCTTCCTATCTCAAACTCTTCACTTGAGAATCTTCCATACTTACATCTTCCAACCCTCAATAATTGGAGAAATTACACTTTTACCTTTTTTTTATAGAAAATATCAGGAGCTGGTTTCTATTCTTTAACCCTTTGTGTTTCAGTCGTCTTAGAGAATCAATTATGATCAATATTACCCTCTAAACATTTGGTTTGACCTAAAATTTTATTGTGGTTCAAAATTCTATAATTACCATTTTACCCTTGGGACCTTTAACTTCATAATCCTTTTAATTCAATCCAAATAACTTTTAAAATTTTTTGTTGAATTGCTACTCATGGGCTAATTAAATTACAAGAGAAAATTTTGTATATTTTTTTATTTATTTATATTTTGTTTTCTGAAATTATTTTAATCAAAAAAATAAGATTTTCCAATGTTAATTAACTAAAGCAAATATTTTAATTTTTTAGTTCACATTATTCTCCTTTATACTGAGCACGGGGAATATTTATTTTATTTTTTAGCATTTTTCTACATCAAGTTATGATTTTTAAACTTTTTGTGATTATTTAAATAAAAAATACCCCTTAATTTCCAACTTAACTACATCAGTGCCGCGTCAATCTCGTCATTTCCGAAGCCTAAGCTGTTTTGTACCTAACAAGTCTAAGTTTTTTTTTTGGGGGGGAAAGTGTTTGAACAACATACGAGAAGACCGTCAAAGTTTAGATATTAGACATGTAAATCTATAAAAATTGTAGCGTGCATGCAAATAGAGGAAAAATAAATATCTTTCATGTGAATACCTAGGAGTGTTGGCATGTGAATGCATAAGGTTTAAATAGCTAGCGTGAAAATGTGTAAAATTTGAGTAGCTAGCATTTGCATCCATGAGACTCAAATAGGGGTGTAAACGAACCGAACACGAACGAACAGAGCTTGTGTTTGTGTTTGGTTCGTTTGAAATTTAGTTCGTTTGAAATAAGCTCGTGTTTGAAATTGTTAGTGAAGTCACTGTTCGTGTTCGTTTCTTA
>JXCR01137410.1:58901-71064 GCA_002079205.1 Phalaenopsis hybrid cultivar | reverse complement strand
AAATAATATATTCTATTAATTATATAGCTTTTATTATATAAATATATAATATCTATATTAGTATATTACTAATATACAATATTAATATATTATTATTATTAATTTAATATATATTATAAATTATAAAATTTAATTTTTTAAAATATCATAAATTTTTTATATATAATTATTTTAAATTATTTATATTTCGAACAATAACTATTCGAACACGAACGAACACATTATTGTTTGTGTTTAGTTCGTTTAACTAATCGAACATAAAAAAATTGTTCACGTTCGTCTTGTTTACTTATCGAACGAATCGAACACGAACTCATTGACGAACCGAATACGAACTGTTCGCGAACAACGAGCTTTTTTGACAGCCCTAGACTCAAACATGTAGGCATACAAGGAAATGAGACTTGCATAGTAAACATGTAAATACAAGAGTAGAGTGATGTAAATAAGTACATGCAAGGTGATGAACATGTACATACATAAGAATTAAGTGATAGTCATGTGAATAAACAAGAATTAAATAGCATGCATGTAAATATCGAATTTTGGATTTTGAACATGTAAATATGTAGGATTTGCATGGTATGTATGAAAATAAATTAAAAAAAGTACAGCATACATATAATTATCCCGTTTGGTTTTATTTCATTTTTACTGTAAATGTATAAGGATAAGGTAGCATGCATGTGACTTACCTTCTTGTTTTTTTAGCAAAGATTTAGGTGTTAGATTTGTAAACCCGCAAAAATTGGGTGGTATGCACGTAATTTTCTTTTTGTGTTTGGTATGTAAATAGTTAAGATTTAGGTGGTATGTATGTAATAAAAGTAAGGAAGAGAGGAAGAGAAGTACTTATCTTCGTTGGAGAGGAGGAGCTGCTCACGGTGAGGAAGTGGAGGGGTTTTGATTTTTGAGTTGAGGTGTTGTTGGCTGTTATATAGGAAGAGAGAGGGAGAGAGGGATATGAGAACTTTATTACCATGCGTGAGATGAGATATGGGAGAGAGAAGCATGCAAATTTGTATTTTCATGGTGCAGGCATGGGGAGTAAGATAGATAGGATTCTCTCTTTATTATTATTATTTTGATAGCATGTCATAATAAATAATAATAAAAATTTATTATTATTATTTTGAGGCATGCGTATAGGATGAGATATAATTTTTTTAATTTTATTTATATAAAAGAATAATAATAATAATAATAATAATATTATTATTATTATTATTATTATTATTATTATTATTATGTTCACCGTATTTTTAACTGGACATGGCCTCGCGGTGAAATGAACGTCTCTATTAGATAAAATCGACGTTTTGGTCGTGATCGTGCAGTCCGTTACGTCGTCCAGGGTCGTTCGGATCACTTTTCGTCGATCGAGCACAAAAATGCGTTGAATTTTTTTTTGTTCACGATCGATCATTTTGGAAATTGATGATGGGTCAATTGAATGAATTTGGATTCATTTGAAATTGGATATAGACATGTTGGATATGATGTGAATTTGAAATTAGGGTATTTGATTGATCATGAAGTTCAATTCGGGGATTTTGGTCAAAGTGAGTGAATTTAGTCAAATTGGATCCAATGGATGGTCAAGAATTGGCTTTAGGGGTGTTTGAAATGATTTTGGAGGATTTGAGAATTTTTGGGACAAAAGGGACATTTTGGTAATTTTGGCCAACTTTGGTCAAAGTGGTCAAAAGGTTGATTTAAAGGCTCGAGGTGGTTCAGGAAGAAATTTGGAGTCAAACGACAATATTCGGGGTAATTTTTTATCGATGTGGAAGGTTTTATGATCCCCGAAGTATTTTTTAAGTATTCGTTATTTTGGTGTCGATGTGCTAAAAAGTCGTCCGAAAGCATGACAATATTGCAGTCAAAATTCTCATGAAGACATAAGGAATGAGTTGGTGTGATTTTTAAGACTTATCGGTGACTGAGAGATATTGAAAATTTTGATATTTTGAGGGTCCAATGGTATTTTGGTAATTTTTTGGGAAAATTGGGTATTTTGCAATTTTTGAGCTTCAAATGGTCTAAATGATAATATCAAATGGTTTGAAGTGGGTTATGTGATTCAATGACAATTTTGGGGAACTTTGAAGAATCATAATATTCAAGTGGGGTATTTTAGGGGAAACTGAGTTCAAATAATTTTGGTCAGCCTCATGGGTGTAATGATTGTAACATTGTAATATGAGAATGCAATTTTTATGATGATTATGAATGATTATGCAATGTATTGAAGTCCAGAAAAGTGTAGAATATTGTAAGACTTTCCTATGGTCCATAGGTCCTATAGGAATTCTCATCAGGGTTCTCTTATGTAATCTCGAATCTTTGTTTTAAAGATTATTGATCATATATAGTACCAATATAGATAACAAAGATTTGGTTGATATGTCTAAGGAGAAGGTGGGTACTATTTCTAAGATGCTAAGATAGTCATCAGGAAAGTCCTAAGGCTAGATCCTAGTCACTAAGGGAAAGACCCAAAACTCTCACCCAAAAGTGAGGTCAACATACCCACTTGAGTGTATTTGCATGCATGTGCGCACCCGCGAGGCTGTGGAACTCCAACAATTTGAATGTTTTTAATTTTTGGCTCCTAAAATATTATTTTTTCTCTTATAAATAGACCCAAAAGGGCGGGGAGAATGACCATTTCCCCTCTCAAACTGAAGTGTCAGTTGGGTTATTGTTGTCTCTCCTTTATGGCTTGTTGGTATACCTTTATTTTTTGGGTTGTTGTAAGTCATCATCTGGTCTGTTGTTATGCATTTTCTTCTAGGTTGTTGTTGATCATCATATATTTGTTGTTATGCATATCCTTCAGGTTATTGTTGCCCAACATCTAACATGTGGTTGTGTATTTCCTTCTGGGATGTTTTTGCACAATATTTAGCTTCTTGTTGTGTCTTATAGGGGAGATTTTTTGCACTTTGACTTGCGGCCACCTAAAATTTAGAGGAAGTACAAGAATCCTGATGAGGCTATATCGAAACTCACCGAAGATGTGTTGATACTTTTCTGAAAAAAAAAGGTCAATTTCTCGAATGGCCTCGTGGTTATGTTGCCAAAATTTGTCAGATCAATCATGTTCTCCACCACAAGGTACTTCACCATTTATGAGACGAGCTCACATGCAGAGCCTTGATTTTCACCAGTTTCTGAGTTAGCGAGCAATTTATCAATATATGGTGTATCTTTCCAAATTTTTTTTGGGCTATTGAAATTATTATGGGATTAACTATCATCTTTAAGGAGTGTAATGAGACATTATATTTAGAGATGATGGTGAAGATTAACAAGTTTGTTTCTGATAATCATGATTATGTTACTTACAAAAATAAATTGTTATAATTTTAAATAAAGAATGCACAAAAAAATTGGTCTATCGATTCTTCTTTGTGGAAAATGATTTAGATCTTTGCAAAGAAAAAAAAACTGAAAGAGCTACCCCTTCCTCCTCAGGTTATAGACTAAGGATTCTCAGAATTTGAAGTATTAAAGAACTTCAACATGAGGTATACTACTCCAACAAATGCATGACAAATGAACCTTTACGCAAGATGGGTCTTTCCATTCATGCACGGGCCTCTCACTCTTTGATGTTGAATGGTCAGAACAAGCAAAGTGGGAATCTAGGCAAGTGCCACTAGTATTGGATTTTTGTTTGGTAAATCCTATGAAGAATCATATTCTCAAAGAAGTTTTGAAAACTAAGACCCAAAACTGACTTGAACCCAAGTTTGACCTACTAACCTGAACCAGACCTGAACTTTTATGCTTGTTCGGGTCATGTTGGGTTTTCGGTTCAACTTGAACCTGATTCGAATAAATGGGTCAATTTCTCTGATCCAAACCCGACTTGAATAATATTCGGGTCAACTCTAACCCTAATTTTTCAAGTTGTGTTGGTATGTCCAGCAATTTTTGACACACCATGGGTGGTGATAGTATTGGTGGTGTTATGAGAGGTTGAGACATGATTAGTCGAGGGATGGATAAAGGAGGAGAAGTAGGTGAGTAAGGGATTCTGGGTTGTTGTTATTAAGAGATGGTGAGGTAAGAGTAGAGGCTAAAGTATTGATGATGGATATGTGTATTAAAAGGGAGGAGGGAGAAGGTGCTTGAGCTTTTGTAGAGCTTACAGAAGGATGGTTAACTTTAAAATGAAAACATGACTCATTGAAAGTAGCACGTTGAGATGTACTAAGACGCTCGTGATGATATCATAACACTGATGATCTTTTTATGTTGTTGATTGTAACCTAAAAAGATACAAAGAGATGCCTTGAGATTAAATTGTGGTGATAAAGTGTTGTTGACATGGGAAATAAGCACAACCAAAGATTTTTAGGTTGTGATATTCAAGAGGTGTTCTGTATAATAGCTAGAATGGTGATTTGTTGTAAGTGGTATGTAAAGGAATGTAGTTAATAAGATAACTACTGTATTACCAGCTGTTAACCAAAATTTGTTTCGTAGTTGAGAAGAGTTCTAAGAATTTCTATAATATGTCTATTTTTGCGTTTAGCAACCCCATTTTGCTCTAGGGTGAACGGGCAGCAAAATTGATGTTGTATATCATCGTTTTGCAAATAAATTTGTAGGTAAGTTCATTTATATTCAGAGCCACCATTATATCTTAAAAACTTAACATTTCTATCATGTTAATTTTTAAATTATTTATGCAAGTGTTAACCTCATTTTTTATGAGGTCTAGTTTCTCCTCTTTAGAAGCCTAGGATCAAGCCATAGGACTTTCATGTTCACTATTCTAGAGGACTAGTAAATGGAACCCTCCCACATAAAAATTCTAAAAACTTCTTGTGAAGTCTCACATGGGTGGTCTTAAGCCCTCATTTCTCACTTGAGATGGCTAAGACCAATATGTGAAAACTCAAGGATGAGTTCCAATAGGATCAATGAGACCTTAGGACAACACTGTGTGGCTTGGTCTTGGTCAGACACACACTCAAGTTCATCACATTCACACATTCTAAAACCCTAAAATCAGTCACACTCAACCTACCTCATAAACCCCTTTTGGAAACTCATGTGGGTGGTCCCTAGCCCTTAGCCTTTGGCTAAGATGGCTAGAATCAACATGTGGAGGATCCAAATTGAGTTCTCTTATGGGTTTCATGGCTTTAAGAGGGTGGCTTCATGGCTAGCATGGCCATCATATCCAACCAATTCCAATTCCACCAAAATACCCAACCTTGGCCTTCTACCCCCAAATTTCCCCAAAATTATCAAAATGCCCCCGAAACCCTAAAATTCTCAAAATTGCCCAAATTCCCAAATTTCTACCAAAAATCATATTGAACCACTATAAATTATCAAATTACCCAAATTCACCCTAAAAGCCCCCCAAAATTACTAAAATACCCCCTACACCACAAAAAATTACCAAATTCCCCCAATGCCCAAGAATTGTTAAACCCTAATTTCACTCAAAACATCACTAAAACCTATTCTATTCATCCAATTTCCCCAATTGCACCCAAAATCTCCCAAATCCAACATAATTGGCCAAAATTACCAAATTACCCCTAAACTTCCAAAACTCCCAAATCACCCCCAATTTTCATCAAATTCATTTCAAATCAACCGATTCCACCAAAATTCAAATCCAATTCCACCAAATTTCAAACCTAATTCAACCAAACTCAAGCTCAATTCCATCAAATTCCAAACCTAAAATCAAATTCAAGTCAATCATCCCAAATTAACCCTAAATCCAACATTTCACCAAATTGAGCTACATGATCTATCCAATTCCACAAAATCCAAGCCCCAATTTCATCATAGCAAATTTCAAGACCACTTTGAACCATCACTTGGTTTATATCCAAGCCCAATTTCAAGCCCAGGCCCAAGCCCAAACCCAACTTTAAGCGTAATTCCAAAACTTAAACCCAAATCTCTTGATTTGATTAAAGCCTAATCACCTTAGTCATATCTTAAGCTCAAGGTGTTGATCACATCACCAGGTCAACCCTACTTTGAGCCATGGACCAATGGTCTCCTAATTTAAGCAAACCCGTCCCTAATTTGTCTAACACCCTTATCCATGCAATGAGTTGGCTTAGCTTTAAAACTAATCATCATTAAACCTCCCATGACCTCCCTGAGTCAGCTAGCCACCACTCCTGGCCTAGCCAGCCGCCCTAGTGGCCAGAAAACCCAAATCCGAGAAGACCTATGATGGTTTAAACACAAAATTGCACCCATCCAATGTGGCAATCCCTAATTGGCCAATTGCGTTATTCTACCCTCCACCTAAGCTTACTTGGACCGACCAATGGCAGCCTAAAGCCTCCCCCTCGGTTAAGCTTATAAATTGGCCCCCTCCACGGCGAAAATAGAAGAGCATCGAAATCCTAGGGGAAACTCTGTCCAATTGCTTCCAGAGCCTCTCCCAGTAATCCTAAGCTCAATCCAGCCATCCTTAGCCACTCATTCCCACCACCAGGGCACAATTTCACCTATGAAATTTAGGTTCTTTCACGGCCATACCATTAGTTCCATCAAAACTCCTAATTGAATTACTCTTAAGTTTCACCAGAGCTTAAGAACACTTCCCAAATTAAAATCCACCAATCTTGAGCACTCTAACCTAGACCAAGACTAAACCCAAACCACCCTCAGATCAAGATCATACATAGGCCCCATCGCAACTCAAACCAACACTTTGAAGAGGTTCATGAGATCAAGTAGAAGCTCAATAACCAACCCAATCGAGGCCTCACTTCTTGGGTTAAGGTATAACTTAAAATCCCTAAATCTTACATCGCTTTCAACCTTTATGAAGAAAGTTAGTATTTCATGCATATTTAATCATATATATAGGTTCGTCTCTCCTAGATGAAGGTGTAGGAACAAACCGTGCGATTTAGTTGAGTATCAATCGAGATATTAGGGTTAGAACATCGACATTTCTCAATTTAGGGAGATCAGGGACGATGAACATATGTCGTCCATTCGATTGGATAAAATGGGTGAAGTCGGATGGGCGGATGTTACGCAAATCGTGGGCCGAGTAAGTTGAAGACATGGAAAGCACATCCAATTGCAATGTGATGTGTGTGAGTTTGGGGACGCTGAGGTTGACGCGGCGCTGACGTGGATAAGTAGGAAATAGTGTATTTTTTTATCTAAATTAATTCGGAAACTTCAAAAATTCATTTCTTGGTGTAGAAAAATCCTAAAAATAAAATAAAAATATCTCTGTGCTCAGTGAACAAAGGACAAAAATATGAACCAAAATTAAAAATGTTTTCCATATTTTTATTTTTAAATTTATTAAATACTCAAGAGAATATATAAATCATAAATAATTAAATAATTATCTAGATTAAATGAAATTTTGAGGGCTTGTTGCTGACAAGCTTAGAAGTGTTCTATGATTTTTCTAATGTCAAAGAACACCTCTATGGCCAAAAACCCTATTTTTTATGATATTTGGTATTATTTTAAATAAAAAATAATAATAAATAAAATAAGGTCAAAAAGATATGAAATTAGCTTAAGTATGTTTACTATGGTCAGAGGACCTTAGAAAAAACAAAAGTCAATTTTAAGAATTTTTTTATGTATTTTTCTTATTTAAAATTAATAGAATTAATAAAATTTGGAAAAATATAAAATAATTTAAATAATCACCAAAATGGGCCAAATTGAGGGTAATCACATTATAAGGCCTCTATAAGAATTTAAAAGTGAAAAAAATTTATTTTTAGTATAAAATTTATTTTTTAAGTAAATAATAATTTTGGCTTTAAATAATTATAGAAATTAAAATTAAAATAAAAAAATTATGAAAATTTGTTTGGAGTGTTTTTTTGTGCCTAAAGACATTTAGAAAAAATAAAATTAAGGTTAAAAAAATTTAATTTTTAGGCATTTTCTAATTTAAAAAATAATTAAAAATATCAAAATCTATGAAAAATGTGAAAATACTTTCAATTGTCACAAATATCATCCTAACCATAGAGAATAACTCATAAATATGTTTGAAAACTTTTGAAGGTGTAAAGATATATTTTTAATATTTAAATGTAATTTTTCATATTTGTGAATAAATAATTATAAAAAAATGGAATAAAAATAAAAAATATATATATAATTTATTTCTCTGGGTCCTATGAAGTTAGAGGGACTTATAAAAAATATTAAAAAAAATTACATAAAAATATATTATTTATTTATTTATTCATTAAAATCAACTAAAAATTGTAAAAATTAAAATATAATTCAAAAATTCATAATGATTATTCTTAGTGGCTATTTGACTTAGGTAAATCTTCTAAAAAATTTCTAACGACAGAAGGTTTTTCTTACTTAGTCAAATTAATTAATACTGTAAATCCCTATTTTTGAGCTAAAATAATTAATAAAAATTAGACATATATAAATTCTGCTCTGATATGCTAATTAACCCGTGAGTAGGGTAAGAATAAAGTTTCAAAGTCATTTGAGTTAAATTGAGAGAATTATGAAATGGAAAGCCTTAACGACAAAATGGTAATTATGGAATTTTGAACTTTAATTACGATTTAGGTCAAAACAAAGAGTAAATGGGTAATATTTATCATATTCAACTCTCTTAAATGATTTAAACATAGAGGGCTAAAGGGTAGAACCAGTTCATGTTATTTTATATAAAAGGGTAAAAATGTAATTTTCTAAATTGTTGTGGTTTGGAAGTCAATTAAGTTGGATGATTCTAATGTGAATGACTTGGGCTAGGAAGAACCAATGATTAAGTGATAATACAATCTTTTAATAAGGATTAAGGTCATTTCATTAAACCTTTTTCAAAATTACAAATGTACTCTTAAGGTATTTAAGGGCTCATTAGTGAGCTAGGCTGAATCACGTAATGAGGTTTAGAAAATAAAACACAATCAGTTATAACATCTTTAAAATATTACAAGCTCAATTTTAACAGGAGAGGTAAGGATTTCTTAACGACTTAATTTGTCCTTAAGGGTGTCTACCTACATAATTTCTAAATGAAACATTAGATGAATGTTTAATTGCCCTACTCATGGGATAATTAAATATTAAAGATCACTGAACATAACTTAAAACACCACAACTAAATTCTAATTTAACTAGGGATGATTAATTCAATAAGATGATAAGTCCAAATGAACTCAAAATAGTTCAAAGGATTTAAAAAAATTTTAGGGTCATGCCCTAAACACTTTTGAAATCTTTTAGATATTTTGAAGGTTATTTGGATATATTTTGCTTTGTTGAAGAAAATCATCCTAAAAAAATTTAAGTACCCACCAAGATATGACTCGGGATCCGTTAATTCACACTTCCAATAAAGTACACTACACCACGTATCTTACTTTTATAACCCAATGTTTAAGTATTTTAGTCTTGGATAAGGTATTTAAATCTTTGTGAGCAACCTAAAATATTGTCACATATGGATCATCGGGCTTGTGTAAGTCAGAGGTTTAGGTGGCGAGGGCAATTACAACATTGCTTGTGTGTGCTAAGCGAGGGATACAAAGTGGGATTCAGAATAATATCTCCTACCTCAAAGATCCTCAATAAGGAGAAAAGGATGGAACCAATGATACTATTCACCAGCTTTAGTAAGAGTTGCCCCTGACACTCTTAGGTTGCTAGTAGTCCTAGACTGATTAGAGTAATTAACATGTGGAATATGCTATTTTACAAGAAAAAAATACTTACAATATAAGATATAACAATCCTTTTTGTGACATGATTACTTTTGCTTGCTAAAGTAAGGTCCTCATGCATAAAAAATTAAAGAGTTTTGATGAAAACTTATAAAGCTCCACGGATTAATCATTTGGATCGAGGTTAGAAATTGCCCCTTCTCGGATTGTCGGATTAATAACTTTTATCTGAAGTTGGATTAAAGCATACATCTGAGCTCTGAGCCACCATCTTTACTAAATTCTTACACTCAATCCCAATCTTTCATATGTGATGTCGGGTTTTGCCTTACCCCTGTTTTCTATGACTGGTTTGGATTTCCTTATATCAGGTTTTCTTACAATTAATTTAAATTTTTTGTAACTATATTATGTTTATGATATTAACCATGCACATCAGTAGGAGCCTTAGGTATGCATTTACATTTTAATTATTACAATTTTATTACTTTTATCTTACCGTCACTTTACTATGCATGCTTTACTATTAATACCTGCAAAACAAAAATACACTTTTAAAAAATTAATACACTTTTAAACTCTTTTGGACACACTTAATCTACTATTTTTGAATTTACAAGGACCTCTCAGATGAGGTAATCTACGGTTGCTAACGAGAATGCTCTGGTCTAAATGAGCTTAATATCTTGTTTAAACTGAGTAAATTCCAAAGAAAATAGTGATGTCGGGATGACGAAACCCCAAGATTTTGACCGGTGTCGCTTAACTTAAATCTCCCCAAAACACTCCAATAATAAAACTTAACAATAACAAAACATGACATATAAACTGCAAACCTTGGAGTTACCACTTTAATAAGGAGCTTGAAGCAGACTTTGTGGGCAACATGACAAAGTCACAACGCATAGAAGATGATCCTTGAGAGAGCAATAGGTCTACTTTAGCTAAACCTTTTCTAGTTCAAACAGTAAGCCATAGGATTTCAAAGTTGTTTGCCCAGTGCGAATAAATTCTCACCATATTTTTAGGCTTTTGCACAATCATATTGTGCAATATAAGTATTAACTCTTTTAGAATTTCGAGGTAGTCATTCAGTATGACATAAATCCTCCTATCTTCCAGACTATTTGCATGGTCGGACATCATGTAAATGTAAGCTCTAAATAATAAAAACTGAAGGATTAAAATATTAAATAATACCACCTTCAAAATTGAAGCCAAGCAGTAGAATAGTTTGAGAAGTCACCGAGGTTCTTCTCAAAATTTGTCACAGCCCATACTTTTTTTTTCTTTGGACTCCTAAAATAATTGCTCCTATTTAATCTACTCCCATTTGATTTTTCTATGTCCAACCTTGAAAACTAAGTTTTGAAATCTTGAAGAAAATACCTCTAATCATTATCGAGAGTTTTCTTAAGTGAATTTGGACGCTTATGATGTAATTAACTATACAGGTTTATTTCTATAGAGAACTAAAGAACCCATGTAAAATAACACTATTTAATCCTTATATTAGATATGAGAATTTGTTAGTTAACATATGAAATGTTTGCAGACTAAACAAATATCATAAATCCTTTAGTTTATGTAATTGAGTCCTGCTAACAAGAAATGTGTCTATCCCTTAGGATATGTGCATTGCTTGTGATGTGGTGCTTGGCTATTTAAATTACTAAATGTGTGAGATTTTTTTGGTCTCATGTTCAAAATTAAAATATTATTTTTAAAATCAAAACTATATGCATATTAAGTTAAATACTATTTTCAAGGAATCAAATTGTAGCAAAATTGCGTCCGACAATTTCTAGCAACTAGTTCCTCTCTCCAAGAATATATATATATATATATATTCGCCGTGTACTCAGATCAGTTGGTTGGACATCTGCTTGTCAGTTATAGGTCTCATCTGGTCTGAGATTTGATTCCCCAGAGTGTTGAGTGTGATATTCAAATTCTTAGACTCNTAAAATTTGGGCTCTAACTGATCTTAAATTTTGATTTTGAACATTTAGTACTAAAAAAATGCATCGAGACTCATGCTGGATGAGAAAAAATTATTGATATTGCATCATTTCCCCTCTATTTTTGGACATTAGTGCTTAAAATGTCTGAAAATATATATTGATGTGAAAGTCCCCATCATTATTTCAAAACACCAAAATAAAACTTGTACAGTGAATTGAAGAAATATATGACATTGATGCTTCATGGAGCTTTGAAAATGATAAAAATGAATCCATAATGTCAAAAAATGGCAAACTAAATACTACATAAAAGGTTTTAGATTAGGTCCTTGTTGTTAGTGTTGGCGGTGGTTAGACAGTAGCGGTTTAGCATTTTGGTCAGTAAGCATGCATACATCGGTGCACATGCATGTGTGGGTGAAGAAATAAGAAAAAATACATGTTAAAGATGCAATGGGATCCACAGGAGATAGTGGAAGCAAGTTGGGAAGCAATGGAGAGTGTGCATGACAACGATAG
>JXCR01137410.1:36044-54764 GCA_002079205.1 Phalaenopsis hybrid cultivar | reverse complement strand
ATATATATATATATATATATATATATATATATATATATATATATATATATATATATATATATATATATATATATATATATATATATATATATATATATATATATATATATATATATATATATATATATATGAATATGTATGTACTGGTACAGCTTAAACTCATCAATGTTTCGACTGCGGTAAAATCTCCGTCTGTTTGTTTCTCTATCAGTATCTCTCTCTCTCTCTCTCGTTTTCTCTGTAGCCGTTTCTATGCGAATGTCAATCAGCATTTCCGACCATGGCTGGGGCTCGCCGAGCTGGCTCGGCGAGTTTGAGGCCTCGAATCCGAATACGGACTTATCGCTTCAATTATTGTGGTGTGTTGTAACCACGGAAAAGGGCTTGACCTTGACTGATCTGGGTCGCCTTTAGTCGTTCCACTTTATGATTCAAAAGAAATATAAAACTGCTACACTGGTGGCCTGGTGGGAAAAGTCGCTTTGATTCTTCATTCCGCGAACTTCATAAGGGTGAGTTGATCTTCTTGAGTCTCCGCTCATTTCCTAGAGATTTCCTGCTCCTCTTCTTACTAGATCGATTTCTCCTAGTTGTTATTCGCTTTTTGTGTGTAGAGGCTTCAGTATCTTAATACGGTGCTTCTAACCATAATATCGTAAGAATGGTGTTCATCGTACTGTAATTTAGTTGATTTGCTTATTTTTTTTGTCTTTCAGAGTGATGGAATTTTTCAGCAATATCATTGTGGATTATAGTTTCCATTTTTTTTCCGTTAAAAAAATGCATTAATTTTAGTTTTATTTTAATTTGCGTATAAACAAACATACTTAGATCAAAAAAGTTTGTGAATGGACCTCAGTTTTACCCTTGTTCAAATTGTTAGTCCATGAAGTTTTTGCGCATATTCATTAGAAAAATGTGAAATCGACTTACTTTTGAAATTGCCTCTTCTGCCGCAATGGTACGTGACCAAGGGTATTTTTCTAAATAGACTAGATTTGTTTTTAGTGCTTTGTTGATTAGTTTATTCTGACAATTTATAGTATTTTCTATTCCTTATGTCATGTTGTCAAATGTCGATGAGATTATGGAATATGTTTCTGTGGTTTTCTTTTATTTGAAGCTATAAACAAAATCATCTTTTCCAAGTTTGTTCATGTTCCTGAATGGGTTTTTTAATATACTTTATATATATATAAAGAAAAAACCATTTTGTTGAGGGGAGATAGTTTGATTTTGAGCGATTCTATTTGGCATTTTTTTGCCTTTTTTGTGATTATTGGAATTTATCCTTGGAGAACCATGCTCCCTTGTTTCCATTAATTTTTTAAAAAATAATATTGTTAATAATTCCATTAGAACTTCTTTTTTAGACTCCTCTAACTAAGAAGGTTTGAAATGAGATATTATTCTCTAGGAAGTCTCATCAACATGCAAATTTGTTAATCTCACCTTCTTTTCTAAGTTTATTTAATTAAAGTTAGTAGAAGGCCGCAACTTTAAGTGAAGGGAGACTACAACCTTAAACAAGTCTCCTTTTTTAATTGATGAAGTTTGAGCTATTTTTGATATGTAACATATCAAAATTTGATTATTGCATTGACTATAAAACCTATTAGAGATTTAAAATGTGAGCAAAGTGTTTGAGGATCATTGTTTATGATATCAATATAGGCCATCAAAGAAATTTATGATGAAGCTTGACAAGGATTCAAATGTCCTAGTTTGCTTGGGGTGTTGAAGAACAACACAGATGGAGACACTGGTGCTAGTGTAGAGACATTATAGGATGACCTACATAGTTATAAAAATTAATTTAAGAAAAGTGTTTATAGCAGTGGAGAAAGAAACTTTGGCCTTGATGGATGAAAGGGGGATAAAACAATATGTTAGAGTACGAGAGGAGACAAATGGAAAATTTTTTCCAATATGGTTCAATGGAGATTAGAAGGCCAATGATAATGATTTAAAAGGAAGGTTGATAGAGAGGCGACTTCATTGTTAAATAAGGCGAAGTATGGTAAGAGTTGTTATTATGGTGGGGCTGGAAGTAATTGACGCTATTGGCGACATTGCCAAAAAATGCTTTGGCCGATAAAATCTTGATACGTTTCGGAACCAAAATCAGCGAGCAAACAACGACGAAATTGCAGTAGATAAGTGGGACACTCAAACGAGGGCTGTTCTTACGAAAATCAATTGAAAACAAACAAGATAGAAGGTGATATACTATTTGAGAGGTAGATCAGCTCCACAAACCTCGGACGTTGCTAGGAACACCACAAGTGAAAGAGGAAAACTGCAACCACCAAAACATAAAAAATGAAAAACAAACCCTATACCTTAGGCAGTAATACATACTCTCCAAGGGTCCCTTTCAAATTTCCCCCCTAAAGCCCCCTTAAATCCCTTCCTTCTATATGTGATCAACAACTTGGAGAACCCTATCCGAGCTCTTGGATCGCTCGAACCAAATCCAGGCGGGGCCGATTGATTTGGCTCCTTATGGCTGGTACAACCTGGTCCTCCCGGGACCGGTTCATGTAACACGGGAGGAGTCCTGTGCGTATCTATACTCCCCTCTGAAAGAAGTACCTTGTTCTCAAGGTGGAAGGATGAAAATCACTTTTGGATCCCTTCGTAAGGCTGCCACATAGCTTTATAGTCTGACATATCTTTCCACCTAATTAGTATCTCCTCTGCTCTTGCTGCTCTCTGTGCGCACCCCTTCGACCTCTAAAGGTTCCAGAACCACCTCCATATCCTTCGTTAGCGTCTGCGGTAGTGAAGATAAGGGTGTATGATCTCTGATAGCATGCCTCAGCTGAGAAACATGAAATGCGAAATGCATTGTCGTTGATGGTGGTTGCCTCAAATGGTGGGGCACTGCTCTAATGTGTTCCATAATCTCGCAAGGTCCAAAATTTCACAGATAAAGTTTCTCGTTCCTCCTCGTCAATTTCTTCTGCTGATAGGGCCTTAGCTTTAAGTAAACCATGTCCCGGAGCTTAAATTGTATATCCCTTCTATGCCCATCTGCCTTCCTTTTGATGATTTGTTGGGTTCTCGGGAGATGCCACTTGAACTATGCCATTACTCTGTCCCTTTCCTCCAAGTACTAGTTAACACTGGATAATGGTGTGGTGCTTTGCTCGTAGCGTATCAAGTGAGGTAGATTCTGCCCATACAAAATCTTTAAAGGGGTGGTATGTGTCGTTGTATGGTATGAGGTAGTATACCAATATTCATGTAATCCATCTGGCCCACAGTTTCAGCGTATCTGTTAGAAAGCAACACGGATGCCTCCATACTCCTGTTAAACACCTCTGTTTGGCCATTTGTCTGAAGATGATATGCGGTGCTCCTCTTAAGGTTCGTTCCCTGTAACCTGAACAACTCCTTACAGAAGTGGCTGAGGAACATCTTGCCCCTATCTGATATAATCGATTTTGGTACTCCGTGTAAGCGAACCACTTCTGGTATGAATATCATCGCTGCTGAAACCACCGTCTAGGGGTGGGGTAATGGAGTGAAATGGGCATACTTGCTCAGACGATCCACAACCATCAAAATCATCATGAACTCCTCTGATCGGGGCAACCCCTCTATGAAATCCATGGTTACTTCCTCCTAAACCTTCTCCGGTAATACTAGTGGTTGTAGCAACCCTTCTGACACCATGTTCAGGTATTTGTGTTGTTGGCACACATCGCACCACGCCATCATGTTTTCTACATCTTTGCGCATCCCCACCTAGTAAAGCTCTATCAATGGATGACTGTAGGTTTTCTGTACCCCAGAATGTCCCCCTACTGCATTGTCGTGAAACTCGTACAATAATTTGGGAATATATGTCAATGTCCTCAGTAACACGAACCGCCCCTGGTAGAGTAGTTGCTTCCCCCTAAATGCATATCCGGGGTGACTATTTGGATCATGTAGCAACTCTGCTCGCATTTTCCTCAACCTTCGTCTTGTTCACTCTTCTGTCTCATTGCTTCCCAATCAAGGACCAAGAGCATCAATAGGCTACCGACTGAGGCTTTTCCCCTTCCTTGATAGGGCATTTGTGGCTTTATTCTCCAACCCTAGCCGGTATTGAATGCCGAAATCATATCCTAGCAAATTGGATAGCCACCTCTGATGCTCCTCAGTCACCATCCTCTGCTCCAGCAAGTATTTTAAGCTCCTCTGATATGTCTTGACAATAAAGTGTCGTTCCAAAAGGTAGAGTCATCACTTCTGAATGGCAAAGACAATACCCACCAACTTCTGCTCGTATACTGACTTGAGTTACACCCTAACGTTGCGCACCTGACTGAAGTAAACAATCTACCGCTGGTCCTACATGAGTGCTGCTCCCAATCCGTACCTTGATGCATCTGTCTCTACCACAAATGATCTACTGAAATTTGGAAGTGCTAATACTGATACACTGGTTATGGCTCTTTCTAATGTTAGAAAGCCTATGTTGTGGCTTTCCCCCACTTGAAATTGTCTTTCTTCAGTTGCTCTATTAGTGGTCGTGCTACTATATTGCATCCCTTCACAAATTTTTGGTAGTATCGGGTGAGACCTAGGAATCCCCTAAACTCCTTCAAGCTCCTGGTAAAAGTCAGTCCATCATAGGCTCAATCTTGGATGAATTTGCTGCTACTCCTGTCTTGGTCATCACATGCTAAAGATACTCCACCTGTAGCCATGCAAAGGAACATTTCTTCAAATTGACATACACTTGGTTATCTTTTAACGTCTTCATAGCTGTCCTCAGGTGTTCCACATATTTCATCTTTGCACGAGCATGGATGTCATCAAAGAATATTAGGATGAATTTCTTGATGTAAGGTTGAAAAGCCCTATTCATGAGGGACTGAAATGTGACTGGAGTGTTGGTGAGACCAAACGACATTACCAAGAACTCATAATGTTCTTCATGTGTTTTGAACGCCGTCTTGTGTGCATCCGCTAGATATATCCTGATTTGATGGTATGTCGACTTAAGATCAATTTTCATGAAAATGAGTGCCCCATAAGGCTCATCCTAGAACTCATCAATCATAGGAATATGAAACTTATCCAACATTGTTTCCTTGTTCAAAGTTCAGTGGTCCACACAAAATTTCTAATTATCATCTTTTTTCGTCACCAATGAGACTTGACTAAAGAAGGGGCTCACACTTGGTCTAATAATTTTGGCTTCAAACATTTCTCTGTTCAACTTCTCTATCATATCTTTCTGAATCTGAGGGTACCTGTATGGTCTGACACTGATAGGGCGAACACCTTTTTTAATGTGATAGTGTGCTCATGCTCTCTTAAGGGTAGTAACCCACTAGGCTGTTGAAAGAAGTTCGTAAATGGTTGTAGGAGCTGTTGGATTCCTTTGGGAAACTCTGCTAACTCTGAATGTCGAATCTCATCAATGCTCTGCAACTCCACCAAGTATCCCAACCCTACTCCGCGTATAAACTTGACCATGGTTTTGACACCATGATTTGTATAAACTTGCATATTCTCTCAACACCACCTCCTACCTTCACCTGGAACTCCATCATTAGGGATTTCTAGTCCACCTTCGTCTCCCCAAGTGTCTGCAGCCACTTCATCCCCAAAATCACATTTGTGCTACCCAAATCCACGGGAAGGATGTCCTCCACCACCTGTAGGCCATGTAGTGTTAGAACTAACCTGCAAATTCCTCGACTTTTCTCCACCTTTCCCGACCCATCATGCCGTTGAAGCTCCCTATAGTCACTATCTCGAACTCTAGCTGCTTCACGACATGATTTGAGACAAAGTTATGTGTGACCCCACTATTCACCAACACCACAATCGGTTGTTCCCCGATTCACCCCCTCACTTTCATGGTGCGATTTAGAGTAAATCCCACTATCGAAGTGAGGGGATAAATTTGCTACATCCAAGGGTAGATGCTCCTCCTCCACCACAATTACCTTTGATTCCTCACCCTCTATCGTCTCCTCCTTAATTAGAAGGATCTAAAGGGCGCATTCCTTGTAACGATGGCCCAAGACATTTCTCGTCACAACTCTAACATATTTTTTTTGTTCTTGTATGTTGTACTTCTGCATCGGTGAGACACTTGAAATTTTCCCCAGTGCGAGTTCTTGTCTTCTTCAGCGTCTCTTTATGAAATGACATCATCTGGGTCCTTGTATCGTGACTTTTAAGGCACTTTTAAGGCATTCTTGTACAATCCTCTACTGTTGCCGTCTTTGCTGGTCTTTTTTACTTGTTTCTTGTCCTCCATTATCTAGACGAGCTCCATCATTTCCCTTAACCCACACAGTCTCAATGGTCTGTTGGCTGCTCGTATTTCGAGCTTCAGGCCTTTCAAGATGTTCCTTTCAAGTCCTACTGCAAAAATACCCCTCAACCTCGGTGACAAGAGCTCAAACTTCCCCTGTATTTCGTAACCGTCCCCTTCTGAGTCAGAGCATAGAATTGCTCATGTAGGTGTCCTTCTCGATTGGCTCGTAAATGCTGAAACAAGCAATTCTTAAACTCCTCCCACGAATGCATCAGGTACCTCGACTCCATCCACCGAAACCACGCCAATGACTCTCCCTCCAGACATAATCCCGTCGTCATGAGTTTTTCTTCCTCAATTAACACATTGGCTGTAAAGCATTGCTCCACCCGATATACCCACCCATGTGCATCTTCCTCTTTAAAGATTGACATATTCAGTTTTTTGACCTTAGCATCTCTACCCTAACTTCCCCTTCCTTTGGTATTTCCCCATATGTATCTAAGATGAAACTCCCTCCTTCATTCATAGCCATACCCCACTCGTGGTTCACTCCTTTCCTCTTCGTGCTCTTTCTTGTCCCTTCTATCCCTCCAATTTTCGGCCCATCCCCCTCCATTGGAAGTCTCCACTCTCCCTTCTCTCGGAGTTCTAAGGCGTGCTCTTGGTGGTAGATGTTATCTTTGCCGTTGTCCTCTTGTTCGATCTCCTTCCCTTTTGACTTGGCCAATGATTCGTTGATCAACTCTTGGTTAGGGTTTGCAACTGGAGCGATCAACATGTTCTTGGACTGCATCTCCATGAGCTTTTTCATCATCTTCCGTATTTTTTCTATGTTCTTGAACCCATCCATCTTTTGGATCTCTATAGAAGAAAACTTGTCCTCCATTGTGGCGAACGTTTCTTCCATTCCCAATCTAATTTACCTAACTTCTTCTTCCAGTACATCCACTTACTTTGCTGCTATCCTTATAAGATCTTGCTCTGATACCAATTGCTACGTTTCAGAACCAAAATCAGCGAGCAAACAACACCGAAATTATAATAGATAGACAAACACTCAAACGAAGACTGCTCTTACAAAAATCAACGAAAAATAAGCAAGATATAAGGGTGATCTATTATATGAGAGGTAAATCGGCTCTCCACAAACTCTAAACAATGCTAGGAACTCCACAAGAGAAAGAAGAAAACTGCAACCACCAAACATAGCATAAAAAAATAAAACAAACCCTAGCTCTTAGGCACTAATACATACTTCCAAAGAGTCCTTTTCAAATATCCCCCCAAAAGTCTCCCTTAATTCCCTTCCTTGTATACTTGATTAGTGGCTTTTGAGGACCTCACTCGGGCACTGTGATCCCCTGGATCAGATCTAGGCTGGGCCGGCTAATCTGGCTCCTTATGGCCGGTACAGGCCGGTCCTTCCTGGATGGGTTCAGGTAACACTGGGAGGAGTCCCGTGCATATCAAAATTTTGAAGATTTGGCGCATATTTATGGAGTTAGACATATTAGATGCCCTCGATTTATGGATTGTAGGGTGTGGGTGGTCTTGGTAGATTTAAAGAGATTCTACGAGATTGTTTTAGATTACAAAAATCTTTGAGGATATATGCAAGGATATCTATTAGAGTGTTACTTGAATTAAATTCTTATTGAATGTCTCAGACCTTAATGCATTTGGTTGGCCACACAGCTACAATCCTACTTTTTGCATGGTTCACAATTACTAGGTTTTTTGCCTAACGTGGACTTATTCTAGGAACTTTTGACATTAAAATTTTTTTATACTTGTTGACCTTGGTATACTTTCTTGGTTGATTATTCTCATGTTTGCTAACATCAGGGTAGCTTTTTGTCGGTAAATTTTTTGTTTTTGGGTTACTTAACTTACCTCTTCTATAAATAGTTAACATTACATATATTACTCTTGTGCTTTTTGAAACTACACTTATCCTCCATAATGTTATATATTACATAACATTACCTTTAATCCAATATGTTTTCTAAATTACACTTGTCCCTTATTCTTAGATATTCTATTACCTGCTAAGCCCAGTCCATTCACAAATAAGAGGCAAGTGAACTTTTAAACAGCACATGAATGGTATCTGTATTACTAGTTACCTTCATGGAAGTGACATTGTGAGTTTAAAGAGACCTTTTGTTTTGTACTTTTTTTTTTTGCTCTAATTTTGGTGGTTGACATTTAACTTCTAGTTTATTTTGTGAGATTTTGAAAACTTTTCATGAGTTTCATGAGTTTTTGGGTACTTCAAAGTTCTTTTACTAGGGACTTTGGAAATATTGGCTTTAGGGGTAAGGAGTATTAGCTGGTTAGAGTATTGGCTTGTTGAAGATCACCAAATTAGAATCATTTTTTTTTATTATGGGATTAATTATCTATGATTTAGCTATATTTGGTTGGATTTATTTCCTCTAGCCCAATATATGTGTTATGCAATGAAGCCTTGAAAAGTTGCCTCTTGTATTTGTGAGTAGTGGAGGGCTTGGACAATATGGTTAATCTCGATCATCCCTCATGAGACACAAACATTAAGGAGAGTATGGAAGAATTATATGCACTATCTTTAGATGGACTATGAATTAGATGTCAAAAAAGGCATCATATTTGAGAACAATTAGGTCATTTAATGAGTAGTGAATACCCCAAGTTTTACTATTAAAGGATAAGCTTTGTGATTATTGTAGATTAACTACACAGATGCAGGGAAGATGTTGCCTGCTGGGGTTGGGTGGCGGAGCAATGCTTGCATGGGCAGGAGGCAAGGAGCAAGGAGAAGGACGCGTGGTTGAGGCTGAGGAGCGGAGACCAAAGTTGCGGGACTATAGGAAGGAGGCCTGCACTTGGCGGGATGCACTGGGAAAACTAAAGGGCCTGCTGGAAGGAGGGAGAGAGTGTGGCGGCCTTTGCAGTAGAAGGAGGGCATACGGCTGGAGGGTAGGTTGTTGGTGAATGTCGGAGGAAGCAGAGGGGGCGGCGGCCTGCATGAGGGCAGAGAGGAGGTGTCGTGGGTGGTCGCTTGCAGGGAAGCTACATGTGATGGCTGGAGGAGGCAGGGGAGGTGCGGTGGTCTAGAAGGAGGAAGAAGACCACTGGCAGGAGGGCAGGGAACGCTAGGAGCAGTGGGGAGGGTGTGGCCTACAGGGAAGCTGCAGAAGGAGATGTGACAGGTGGAGTTGGAAGGGGGCAGCCGGCTATCGGGGTTCAGGACAGAGTCAAAACGACAAAAATAATCACCACCTCAGACATGGTTACAGTCGGAGCATCTCCCTCGTTGTTGAATACAACCTTAAGAGGAGAAAATACTAAGACAATACTGAATTCAGATTCATAAATAAAACTCGTAACTCTACATCATCCCCTATTTATAAAGATGTTAGATTTATTTTAGGTAATACGTAAAATAAGAAAAGAGGATATAATATGATTAAGATTTCAGATTTTAGGAAAGATTTTAAAATAAACAAGGATTTAAATTAAGAAAGGAAAATAAGATATAATTAAAATTTTAGATTTTAGAAAAAGATTTGGCATAGGAAAGTTCGAGGAAGGAATGGGTGAGGGGGAAGAGAAAAAGGAAAGGGGAAAGGAAGGAAAGGGTGGTCGATGGCCTCTCCACCCCGAGGACTTGCCGGTCCAGCAATGCTGGACCAAACCCAGGCCAGTCCTCCAGAGCTCCGCGTCAGTCTCTTGGGGTTGAGGGAGCTTCAATCTTAACTGTCGAAGCTTTCAGATCCTCAAATTACGGAGTCAAATCAACAACGTTGAATGTGGCTGAAATGTTGTAGTCCCCTAATAAGTCAATCTTCAATGCGTTGACATTGAGTTTTTACAGTATTTTGAAAGGTTAGTTTGCTCTTGGTTTTAGTTTCCCAAATGCTATTACGGGGAATTGTTCCTTTTTTAGCTAAATCCAAATGAGGTTGCCTTCTTGGGATGTTACATTTTTCATTAATTTGTTTGTTTAAGCCTGATATTTTTGTTTTGTTTAACAGTCTCATTGTCAACCTCTACATGTATGTGTTGAAGTCCGTGAACCCATTTTGTAGCATCTTAGCTGAGTTCTGACGTCAGCATGTATGGAACCAGATCAAGCAGTGTGAGTGGATTGCTTCCTTACACAATCTCGAATATATTGCGTCCCAATGTTTAACTCGTGGATTTGTTGTAGGTGAACTCTACTTGAGCTAGAATGAGATCCCATTGTTTGATATTCTTTCCCACGAAACATCTCAGTAGTTTTCCAAGACTCCTGTTCACTACTTTAATCTGATTGTTTGTCTATGGATGGGCTGCTGAACTGAATTGGAGCTTGGTGCCTAACTTCCCCCATAAGGTTCTCCAACAGTGGCTTAGAAATTTGACATCTCTGTCAGAGGTAATTGTTTTGGGGATCCAGCGCAACCTTA
Source organism: Phalaenopsis hybrid cultivar (assembly GCA_002079205.1). Classification (NCBI taxonomy): domain Eukaryota; kingdom Viridiplantae; phylum Streptophyta; class Magnoliopsida; order Asparagales; family Orchidaceae; genus Phalaenopsis; species Phalaenopsis hybrid cultivar. The sequence goes on along the minus strand of JXCR01137410.1, from coordinate 44,057 downwards.
CAATCTCCCTGAAGTATAGATCAACGATATGCGATGCGTCTAGTGTGTGGTGGCAGGGTACGAAATGCCCCATTTTTGAAAATCTGTCAACTACAACCATTACAAAATCTTTGTTCCTCTGCGTCCTGGGGAGACCTAGTATGAATTCCATGTTGATATCCACCTAGGGTGCTTTGGGTACTAGTAACGGAGTATACAACCCATGTATTACGCCCTCTTGTTTTTGCCAAATGGTAAATCCTGTATTGTCAATGTGACACTCCACATCTCTTGTTGGTTGGGGTCAAAAGGAGTGTTTTTTTATGAAGGTGAGAGTTTTCTCTGTCGAAATGGCCCGCGAGGCCTCCATAATGGTTCTCTTGTATAATTGCTTCTCTCAAGGAGCATCTTGGAATGCATAGTTTATTGTGGTAGAACAAGTAGCCATCTACGCTGTAGTATTGCCCGGTAGGCTTTTCCTTACATTGTTCCTAGATATCTTTGAAGTTTTCGTTTGACGTGTATAGGTCTTTGATGATCTCGCATGCTTGTTTGAACATAAGTGATTAATAAGTGACATCGACTTAGTCCAGCTGCGACTCGGTTCTGGCTCTCTACTTTGTGATTAAGTACGAAATTGAATGATATAAAAAATTCTACTCAAGTTGTGTGTCGGCCTTTATGTTTAAGTACTCCGGTTGTTCAAAAATTTTAAGACTTCATGATCTGTGAATAATGTGAACTCACTTGTTAATAGGTAGTGGTTCTAGCGCTCAAGGGCTCTTACAACCGCCTAGAACTTTTTGTCATGTGCTGAGTATTTCTTCCTAGTCTCCTTAAGTTTCTCACTGAAGAAAGCAATGGGGTGACCGACCTGGCTCAGTACAACCCTGTTTCCAAAGCATTTCATTCTACTTCAAACAATTGTGTGAAATCTGGTAAGGCTAGAATTGGTGCTTGTGTTAATTTTTCATTTAGTGTGTCGAAGCTAGTCCGAGCGGTGTTTGGCCAAGTGAACTCCTTGCTTTTTAAAAGCTCAGTTAGGGGAGCGGTAATATTGTTGAAATGCTTGATGAAGTGATGATAGAATGATGTTAGTCCCAAAATCTGTCTCAGTTCGGTGAATCGTGGTGTTGTCCAGCTTATAATGGCTTTGATTTTTGTTGGGCCAGTTTGAATTCCTGCGTTGGATACAACGTAACCCAAAAAGCATACTTGATTCGTCATGAAAGTACATTTTTTATAATAGTTCATTAAGCTGATAGTGGATTTTCCCTTCTTCCTCAGTATTTTCTTTTTGGTCTCCTCGTAACCTCCTTTTTTTTTTTCTTTGGATTATAAAAAGGCTTTGGCACTGGCATAACCCTCAGAGAGGTAAAATAGGATCCAATGGGACTATTGTCCTCCACCCTTTATCATATTGATTTATTTGTATAGCACTAATTTTTCAATTTCCTTGGCAAGATGCATCAAATTCCCTTTGTTTTGCACACTTCGATGGTATAGTAGACATTTGATCATTTTCAAGTGGATCTATTGCATATTCTTTCACCCTATTTTTGTTTTACTATGATTCTTACTTTTTAGGCTTGCACCTGAAGGGCATGTCTAATCATTTTGTTGTGCTTTTGCCTAGCAGGTATTCGCTTGATAGCCCTAGTGCGCACATTACGTCCGGAAAATCCTTCCTCAGAGGAGAGGATAAGTGCATCTTGTGTTGCACTTTGATGCTGCTCTGATAACATTTTCATGAAGTCCTGATGACGATAATAATATCACCGGAAAATCTTTAATTGAGCTATTAATTTGGAGATTATCAGAATGTCAGGCTTGGAGCTGGTACCAATTGGAACATTTATATCAGAGTTGGTAAACCAAGTAAAATTAACGGCAAATGCTATAAATGATGTCCTTATAGAGAAAGAATGCTTTAAAACTCTATCTGAATATCTTTTAGACATTGCACGAACCTTTCTGTTACTGCAAAGTCATGAACTGAATGATACTCGAGCTTTAAAACGCACTTTAGAGTTTCTCAAAGAAGATTGTGATAAAGCTGAATGTTTAGTGCAGAAGTATAAGAACTGTGGAAGATTCTACTCTTTTCTATTTTGCCGTCGTATTGCTAATGAGATACAAGAAGCAACGAGGGCTATAGGAAAATCTTTAGCCATGTTTCCCCTGGCAGAAATTGAAGTCCTGTACGAAATATCTGACAAGGTGAATAAGCTGCAAGCTGAAATGCAAAATGCTGAATATGTAGCCTCTCAATCAAGTTTATTGATCCTCGAGAAGCTTAATAAAGGTATTATAGAGCAAAAACATGATCAAAGCTTTAGAAATAGCATGCTAGAGCAAATAGCATTATCAGTCGGTGTCTCCATTGAGCCATCAGAAATAAGAAAAGAACTTGATTCCTTGAGAAAGGAAAGGGAAGAGGCTGCTGCACGTAAAGAGAAGAAAGAAGAAATCTTCCTGAAGCAAGTAATTGAATTGTTATCTCACTCTGATGCTGCACTTGATGAAAATGAAATTAAGAAGCAGTATGAACTAATAAGGGACACCGTTGAGAATTCTGCAATTAGCAATGGTACAATTTTAGAATATGATGCTTTTATATGCCCTATAACCAAGTGTGTGATGGTTGATCCTGTCAATCTTTGCACCGGGACTGCATGTGAAAAAACAGCCATTGAAGCGTGGTTTTCGCAAGGACGTAATGAAGACCCTCGCACAGGTCAATGTATTGAGGATATAACGTTACGACCCAACATTTCTGTAAGACAGTCAATTCAGCAATGGCGAGAACAAAACTATTTCCTCAAAATTAGAAGAGCAAAGGAGATCTTGCTGTCTGATAACTACGCTGCCTATGATGATGCTCTTTCTGAAATAACGAAGGTCATTAAAGAAAATGTGATCACAAAGTATTGGATTGCCATGGAGGGGCTTATTAATATCATCGTTCTCTTAGTGCAAAACTTAGATGGTAATTTAAAATCAAGATCTTTGCAGACACTGCTGGACATTGTTGAAAGGCATTCACCCAATAAGGTAAAATATCCCAATTTCATCTAAAGAAAAACTATAGAAGTTAAAAAATATATTTACCCTTATGTTTTGAACGTGCTAACTTTACCTTATAAATACTGAAAACCTTAACAATAAAAGAATTCTTGTTATATTGTCCAAACTTTCAATGCTATTTTTTTTTATTTTTTGAGGAAGCTTGTTTTTACTGCTCCCATCTAGAATTCATTGCAGTGAGGCATGTTGTCAGCAAGCACAACTAAAGGTCATAATTTTCCCACTTTTTTCTAATGTGCATTGCACAAAGCGAATCTATATTTTCAAATGTATATGTCTATATATATATATATTATCATGGATATAATATGACATGTGAAATCATATATAACAAGAATCTTTTTGTGCTTTTATTATCATTATTATTAATTAAAAAAATCAAGTCTTGAACTCTTCTATAAAAGTTNAAGCTACATGTGATGGCTGGAGGAGGCAGGGGAGGTGCGGTGGTCTAGAAGGAGGAAGAAGACCACTGGCAGGAGGGCAGGGAACGCTAGGAGCAGTGGGGAGGGTGTGGCCTACAGGGAAGCTGCAGAAGGAGATGTGACAGGTGGAGTTGGAAGGGGGCAGCCGGCTATCGGGGTTCAGGACAGAGTCAAAACGACAAAAATAATCACCACCTCAGACATGGTTACAGTCGGAGCATCTCCCTCGTTGTTGAATACAACCTTAAGAGGAGAAAATACTAAGACAATACTGAATTCAGATTCATAAATAAAACTCGTAACTCTACATCATCCCCTATTTATAAAGATGTTAGATTTATTTTAGGTAATACGTAAAATAAGAAAAGAGGATATAATATGATTAAGATTTCAGATTTTAGGAAAGATTTTAAAATAAACAAGGATTTAAATTAAGAAAGGAAAATAAGATATAATTAAAATTTTAGATTTTAGAAAAAGATTTGGCATAGGAAAGTTCGAGGAAGGAATGGGTGAGGGGGAAGAGAAAAAGGAAAGGGGAAAGGAAGGAAAGGGTGGTCGATGGCCTCTCCACCCCGAGGACTTGCCGGTCCAGCAATGCTGGACCAAACCCAGGCCAGTCCTCCAGAGCTCCGCGTCAGTCTCTTGGGGTTGAGGGAGCTTCAATCTTAACTGTCGAAGCTTTCAGATCCTCAAATTACGGAGTCAAATCAACAACGTTGAATGTGGCTGAAATGTTGTAGTCCCCTAATAAGTCAATCTTCAATGCGTTGACATTGAGTTTTTACAGTATTTTGAAAGGTTAGTTTGCTCTTGGTTTTAGTTTCCCAAATGCTATTACGGGGAATTGTTCCTTTTTTAGCTAAATCCAAATGAGGTTGCCTTCTTGGGATGTTACATTTTTCATTAATTTGTTTGTTTAAGCCTGATATTTTTGTTTTGTTTAACAGTCTCATTGTCAACCTCTACATGTATGTGTTGAAGTCCGTGAACCCATTTTGTAGCATCTTAGCTGAGTTCTGACGTCAGCATGTATGGAACCAGATCAAGCAGTGTGAGTGGATTGCTTCCTTACACAATCTCGAATATATTGCGTCCCAATGTTTAACTCGTGGATTTGTTGTAGGTGAACTCTACTTGAGCTAGAATGAGATCCCATTGTTTGATATTCTTTCCCACGAAACATCTCAGTAGTTTTCCAAGACTCCTGTTCACTACTTTAATCTGATTGTTTGTCTATGGATGGGCTGCTGAACTGAATTGGAGCTTGGTGCCTAACTTCCCCCATAAGGTTCTCCAACAGTGGCTTAGAAATTTGACATCTCTGTCAGAGGTAATTGTTTTGGGGATCCAGCGCAACCTTACAATCTCCCTGAAGTATAGATCAACGATATGCGATGCGTCTAGTGTGTGGTGGCAGGGTACGAAATGCCCCATTTTTGAAAATCTGTCAACTACAACCATTACAAAATCTTTGTTCCTCTGCGTCCTGGGGAGACCTAGTATGAATTCCATGTTGATATCCACCTAGGGTGCTTTGGGTACTAGTAACGGAGTATACAACCCATGTATTACGCCCTCTTGTTTTTGCCAAATGGTAAATCCTGTATTGTCAATGTGACACTCCACATCTCTTGTTGGTTGGGGTCAAAAGGAGTGTTTTTTTATGAAGGTGAGAGTTTTCTCTGTCGAAATGGCCCGCGAGGCCTCCATAATGGTTCTCTTGTATAATTGCTTCTCTCAAGGAGCATCTTGGAATGCATAGTTTATTGTGGTAGAACAAGTAGCCATCTACGCTGTAGTATTGCCCGGTAGGCTTTTCCTTACATTGTTCCTAGATATCTTTGAAGTTTTCGTTTGACGTGTATAGGTCTTTGATGATCTCGCATGCTTGTTTGAACATAAGTGATTAATAAGTGACATCGACTTAGTCCAGCTGCGACTCGGTTCTGGCTCTCTACTTTGTGATTAAGTACGAAATTGAATGATATAAAAAATTCTACTCAAGTTGTGTGTCGGCCTTTATGTTTAAGTACTCCGGTTGTTCAAAAATTTTAAGACTTCATGATCTGTGAATAATGTGAACTCACTTGTTAATAGGTAGTGGTTCTAGCGCTCAAGGGCTCTTACAACCGCCTAGAACTTTTTGTCATGTGCTGAGTATTTCTTCCTAGTCTCCTTAAGTTTCTCACTGAAGAAAGCAATGGGGTGACCGACCTGGCTCAGTACAACCCTGTTTCCAAAGCATTTCATTCTACTTCAAACAATTGTGTGAAATCTGGTAAGGCTAGAATTGGTGCTTGTGTTAATTTTTCATTTAGTGTGTCGAAGCTAGTCCGAGCGGTGTTTGGCCAAGTGAACTCCTTGCTTTTTAAAAGCTCAGTTAGGGGAGCGGTAATATTGTTGAAATGCTTGATGAAGTGATGATAGAATGATGTTAGTCCCAAAATCTGTCTCAGTTCGGTGAATCGTGGTGTTGTCCAGCTTATAATGGCTTTGATTTTTGTTGGGCCAGTTTGAATTCCTGCGTTGGATACAACGTAACCCAAAAAGCATACTTGATTCGTCATGAAAGTACATTTTTTATAATAGTTCATTAAGCTGATAGTGGATTTTCCCTTCTTCCTCAGTATTTTCTTTTTGGTCTCCTCGTAACCTCCTTTTTTTTTTTCTTTGGATTATAAAAAGGCTTTGGCACTGGCATAACCCTCAGAGAGGTAAAATAGGATCCAATGGGACTATTGTCCTCCACCCTTTATCATATTGATTTATTTGTATAGCACTAATTTTTCAATTTCCTTGGCAAGATGCATCAAATTCCCTTTGTTTTGCACACTTCGATGGTATAGTAGACATTTGATCATTTTCAAGTGGATCTATTGCATATTCTTTCACCCTATTTTTGTTTTACTATGATTCTTTCTTTTTAGGCTTGCACCTGAAGGGCATGTCTAATCATTTTGTTGTGCTTTTGCCTTGCAGGTATTCGCTTCATAGCCCTATTGCGCACATTACCATGTCTAATCATTTTGTTGTGCTTTTGCCTTGCAGGTATTCGCTTGATAGCCCTAGTGCGCACATTACGTCCGGAAAATCCTTCCTCAGAGGAGAGGATAAGTGCATCTTGTGTTGCACTTTGATGCTGCTCTGCTAACATTTTCATGAAGTCCCGATGACGACAATAATATCACCGGAAAATTCTTAATTGAGCTATTAATTTGGAGATTATCAGAATGTCAGGCTGGGAGCTGGTACCAATTGGAACATTTATATCAGAGTTGGTAAACCAAGTTAAATTAACGGCAAATGCTATAAATGATGTCCTTATAGAGAAAGAATGCTTTAAAACTCTATCTGAATATCTTTTAGACATTGCACGAACCTTTCTGTTACTGCAAAGTCATGAACTGAATGATACTCGAGCTTTAAAACGCACTTTAGAGTTTCTCAAAGAAGATTGTGATAAAGCTGAATGTTTAGTGCAGAAGTATAAGAACTGTGGAAGATTCTACTCTTTTCTATTTTGCCGTCGTATTGCTAATGAGATACAAGAAGCAACGAGGGCTATAGGAAAATCTTTAGCCATGTTTCCCCTGGCAGAAATTGAAGTCCTGTACGAAATATCTGACAAGGTGAATAAGCTGCAAGCTGAAATGCAAAATGCTGAATATGTAGCCTCTCAATCAAGTTTATTGATCCTCGAGAAGCTTAATAAAGGTATTATAGAGCAAAAACATGATCAGAGCTTTAGAAATAGCATGCTAGAGCAAATAGCATTATCAGCCGGTGTCTCCATTGAGCCATCAGAAATAAGAAAAGAACTTGATTCCTTGAGAAAGGAAAGGGAAGAGGCTGCTGCACGTAAAGAGAAGAAAGAAGAAATCTTCCTGAAGCAAGTAATTGAATTGTTATCTCACTCTGATGCTGCACTTGATGAAAATGAAATTAAGAAGCAGTATGAACTAATAAGGGACACCGTTGAGAATTCTGCAATTAGCAATGGTACAATTTTAGAATATGATGCTTTTATATGCCCTATAACCAAGTGTGTGATGGTTGATCCTGTCAATCTTTGCACCGGGACTGCATGTGAAAAAACAGCCATTGAAGCGTGGTTTTCGCAAGGACGTAATGAAGACCCTCGCACAGGTCAATGTATTGAGGATATAACGTTACGACCCAACATTTCTGTAAGACAGTCAATTCAGCAATGGCGAGAACAAAACTATTTCCTCAAAATTAGACGAGCAAAGGAGATCTTGCTGTCTGATAACTACGCTGCCTATTATGATGCTCTTTCTGAAATAACGAAGGTCATTAAAGAAAACGTGATCACAAAGTATTGGATTGCCATGGAGGGGCTTATTAATATCATCGTTCTCTTAGTGCAAAACTTAGATGGTAATTTAAAATCAAGATCTTTGCAGACACTGCTGGACATTGTTGAAAGGCATTCACCCAATAAGGTAAAATATCCCAATTTCATCTAAAGCAAAACTATAGAAGTTAAAAAATATATTTA
>JXCR01137410.1:18592-35494 GCA_002079205.1 Phalaenopsis hybrid cultivar | reverse complement strand
ATGCAGGATAGTCTATTTTTTGCAAAATAGGTGATAATTTACTGCTTTTACTAAACCTTTTATCAAATTATATTAATGTTTGTTTGTGTTTAATCCAATTAAATTGTGGATTATATGCAATGTCAACAATTACTCTTTAGGAAAACCATTTTAATAATTGACGCGTGGTTCACGAATCAAATCAAACCTATAGGAATTTACGTAGGGGATAAAGGAGACATGAATACTTAAATCCTCGACTATTGAAAACACTAAATACAATTTGTAGTCTAAAGTGCTCTTGTATGAGGGGTGACTTCCATGACTTAGATACTCATTGACATAAATTAACCACGTAGTCCATTTAGGTTGATTGAATTTTGTCTTACTATAACTTTGTCAATCAAATTCTTTGAGTACATTGTTTTATACATTATTTAACGAGTAAATTCAATTTGTTTTCCTAATATTTTGAGCTGTGACAACTAATCTATTTTATTGCCAAGTAGTTATGGTATAGTACCGAGTGGTTTTAAGGCACCTTGCCAAATAAGTTTAGTCATTTTGGGTGAAATCTAAGAAGATTGCACTCCGAGCTTTGAAAAAATGAATGTCATTAAGAGAAAGACTGTGTACCAACTTGAGTGATGGAAAGTAAACCCTCTTTATATATTTAATTGAGAAATTAAATCACACTTCCTTTGAATCCTGATGTCAATAGCTATCTCACAAACTATCATGATTATATTCTTTAGATGTCATTGAAGTATCATGCAACACAGAAATTACACTATCAATATTATGAATTGTATTTTTCATCATCATGATTAAAAAGTATTTAACTAATAAACTATTGCTGGGCATCAAAATGCGGACTCCAGATTTCTCTCGACAAAGACTGGACGCGACATCCAGGTCGTGCAAACGACGCAGAGCCGAACTGAGCGACTCCCCTCGATCCCCTTCCAATTTTTAACTTGTTTTATTTTATTCTATCTTTTTTTCTAGTCATTTCTTGTACATGTATTATATTAGGATTTGAATTATCAGTTTTTGGTGTATTTTTTGTTGGGATAGCCGTCAGTGTCTTGTGTTTTTTATTCTAGAGTTATACCCAAGGGTCTAGTGGTGCTCCGACTATATCTTGCTCCTAAGGTTGAGATTTATCCTTCCCCAACCTTTTCACATTCCTTATGTTTTGTTGCCACACCTCCTTCCTCCCTGCATCCACTAGCCATTTCTGCCGCCCACACCCTCCTCCGTTGTTGTCACCTTTTTGTAAAGGTTGAAAGTAAAAATCTTAACCTTGGAGAATAAGTACAAAAGCCAAAAGGAACATGCTAATCTTGCTCTCAGATCATGTAATAACTAAAATAATGAAAAAAATTTATACAAGAGGGGGTGTATACAAACATCTCTTAGAGGCATTACAAAATAGAAATAAATAAAAAAAAAAGAAGATGAGAAATATTTAGTGGTCGACGATCCAACAGGAAAGCACATGGATTCCAATCTGAGGGCATGGAAAAATAGATCTAATGGTATAGAACATTAGTCCATGTGCCTTAAGTTTTCTGCTATGATTGGAGCAGCAAAATTTCAACAAAAAGCATAAACTAAATCTAATACTACCATGCATGAAGATACCCTCTCTTAGTCACTACTTGAAACCCTCTTCTTCTCCCCAGACTTGCTCGCATCTCCTCTTAACTCGTCATTGCTGTCTTGCCCACCCAAAACAACAAACTAGCCTATACCTTCTGTCAATCAGAAAGGACGAAAATCGGACAACTAAATTAGGAGTTTTCTATATTTAGAAGCTTCCTTATTTAAAGAATTTCCAATATCTTTATTCTGATTTATTTTTCTTTTAGCTAAATATTTAGATTATGAATATGTATTATTAAGTTACCTAAAATATATTATACAGAATATTTTGTATCTAAAATAGATTTTAAGATTATTATTTAATGGATTGAAAGCAAAGGGAAAATGCATCGAGCCTCTTCAGTATTCAGTCTATTTTTCTCAAAACTTTGACATGGTATAAGAGCTAGAATCAGCGTGAATCCTTGGTATTCTTTAGCAGTTGCCCTAGCCACGATCTCTCATCGTGACATCGTCGTTTGCGACACCTTCGACATCTTCATTTGCATATGCTTTGTTCGCCTGCGCAACTTCGCGTTTGTGTCTGCTTCTGCTACGTTCGCCTGTGTTCGTCTGCGTCTGCTTCTGCTTTTGCTTCGTTCACGAGTTCTTCGACAACTTCGTTCGTTTGCATCTGCTTCGTTCGCGCAAAACTTTGCTTCGACTCTCTCTTAGCCGCGCAACTTCGCCACTTCACCACTTCGTCGCGTCATCTCTGCCTTAGCTGCGACTCTCCTCGTCAACCTGCAATCTCCTCGTCAAGGGACATAGCCGTGATCTCCTCTCCTCCCTGCGTCTCTGCCCTAGGTGCGACTCTCCTCGTTAATCGTCGTCTCTGCCCTAGTTGCGGCTCTCCTCCCTCGCGCCTACCTTAGAGCTTTGGTCTTCTCCTACACGAAATCATTGAGGAAGGTACCGAATATGTTTGAGCAGCTGCCGAAGTGCAAAATCCATTAATTGTGGAATACAAGGATTCTTGTGTTGAAAAGGGCTATTATGTTTGTATTATTTTTAGTCCAATTCGGATCTTCTTCACTAGGCATCGCTGCTGACATCTTCGACTGCTTTTTATGCTTCGCTTCGTCTGCTTCGACTTTGGCTTCAACACTCCTAGATCGATGACTTCGGCTTCGGTAAACCATAGATCTTAGGCTTCGACATTCACGGCTTTGTGACTCTTGGCTTCAACACTCTCAGGCTTCGGCACCTTCGGCTTCGACACTCACGGCTTGAGGATTTTTGGTCCCAACAATGTTATCAATTTCTTGTTGGCAAAAGATGTTTCTTGTTCAGTCAGCATAAATTTGAGGGGGGATGTTAATCAGGAAGGACGGAAATCAGGCAGCTAAATTAGGAGTTTTTTATATTTAGGAGCTTCCTTATTTAAATTATTTTCAATATCTTTATTCTGATTTATTTCCCTTTTAGCTGAATATTTAGATTAGGAATATGTATTATTAAGTTACCTAAAATAGATTATACAAAATATTTTGCACCTAAAATTGATTGTAAGATTATTATTATTTAATGGAATGAAAACAAAGGGAAAATGCATTGAGTTTATTCAGTATTCAACCTCTTTTTCTCAAAACTTTGGCACCTTCTAGCTTCTTCATCAACCAACACCTCAAGCAAAGCCACCTCCTCAACAATTCCATGCTATCCCCAGCTCTTTTTCTTCTTTCTTTTAGTAGCCACACAAAAACCCTCTATTGTTCTGTCTTGTACGAACATCTCACTCTGTTTTTTGTGTTTCACTTGGCCTGTTCCTCATAAGTTCCCAACTTATGTACCTTCCCGTCTCTCATCACTCTCTCATGCGCTCACAGAATCACGTTGCGATCTCACTTCTCATTTGCAACCACCTTCTCCTCCATTCTATCTGACCCGCCTGTTGCTCATGTGCAAACCAGCAACAGCAGCCACGTTTCTCTCTTAGTTGCAACAACGCCTCATTTTCCGAATCTCTCACTTTTGTAGAGAAAAATTACTTGCCCTCTCTGACCTACTCTCTCATATTCTCTTCTACATGAAGAGAGAAACCACCCTTTCATTTTCCAACTGCCTCAATATTGCTCTATTTATTTTCTATTTTCACCTCTCTCTCTTTAAAAAACAAAAAAGATAAGAAAAAATAAAATAAACTCTCAGTAACCTTCCCCACTTCAGCTCTCTCCTCCTACTCTCTTTATCCTATGAGTAGGGAGAGAAATGTCCTTCCTTTCTCTTCTCTAAACAGAAAACAAGCTTTTCCCTCATTAACTTTATCTCTTTCCATTTCTCTTTCTAAGACGAGTGAATATAAAAAAGAGAATATTAAAAAAAGTGAAAGAGATTGTGTTTTCTCCTTGTCATTGTTTTTCGCTTCACACTAATGCAAAAGCAAATTTGTCAAATCGTTGAATAAGAACTCATACATGTCAGGAAAATCATATTTTAACAATATCTTGTTTGCGTGAAAATCTCATAAACATTTTTTATTTCTCGCGGAGGTGAGAATGATTTTGGATGCTAAATGTACTTCTACGCCACTTTCTTAATTTAATGGAAAAAATTGTGTAATTTTCATGCAGGTAATCATATATGCCTTTTTTTGTCATTTGGGAGAAGATAATCAGACTATGGTGTTTATACCCATGTACATTTTTTTTGGTGTGACTTGTTAACCCAATAATCTTGAAGATGCTTTTTGCATGGAGAAAATGATGTCAATATCTTGATTGAATGCTGCTAAAAGAAGTATTAAAATGAATTTATTTGCACTATGATGCAAGAAAGTGAAGATCATAAAATTGCAAATAAGAAACAAAAGAACATTCACATTGTAATGCATTGCAAGAACAAAAATGCTAGTAGGATATCAGAACAGAGTAAGATTTAAATTTAAGCAAGCACTTACAAGGTACCTGTTAACTCACTCGTTAGGACTTGCACTCAAATTGATCAGAATACATAATGATTTGAATTTGAAACTGAATTACACTTCTATTTATAAACAAAAATGGCTTCGTGTGGGAATCCATTTGAGTAAAATATAGCATGTACGGATAAATCCCATATCTATTAAAAAAAATTAAAAATATGTAATTACTTCTGATCCTATTGCTCGACCATATCCACAATATACCTGTATGGATCGACATATGGCGTTCTTTAGAAATTAAATTTAATTATGTGCACGCATCCCAATGATAAAAAACTTATGCAAACTATATAATTCTGATATTTTGAAGCCATTTTTACGCATCACGGGATGTTTTTTTAATGCCTTAAAAAACATACAACCACAACATGCAAATGCACATATAAAATCATTAAAAATCATGAAAGGGCATTATCCAGGTAAACCAAGATGCTTGAACATTATCAAAATTGAATATCTATTTGTGATTTAACTAGTGTTTTACACTCTTGATTATAAGGTCAGATAATAGCATCTGAACTAGCATAAATTAGTTTGAATTGACTGCATGGGCTCTGATGAACACATTGCGTGTTAATCTTAATATCAAGGATGTTGCATAAATAAGTTTTTTCACATGCCTTCAAACTAACGTACTAATAGTTCGAATCTATGGTTTATAATGCTATGTGAAATAACATAAGATGTACTCAAACTTGTTTGCATGTGCTTTGATTAGTGAGTTAATTGTACAAAAATAAAATCTAAGAATACTATGTGGATTGACATTGAAATTGAGTCAATTTCTCCTTGCTCTGAAGCGTGCAAATATTTTAAAAAGACTTGTAATTATGATGCAAACTCTTTCTTCTTTCCAAATTTAGAAGCCAAATTTGGCATATATGATTGCTTTTGAGTGGGTTGTTTTGCTTATGAGATAAATTCATAAATTTCACATAACAAGTCCAATATTTCTCCTTATAAGAAGCAGAGTTAAACAAACTGAGTCCTACTTGCTAATTTGATCCAATCTTTTTTTAAGACTAGAATTAATTGAATTATTCCTTAAAAATATTCAAGTAATAGACTTCAATTAAATTATAAGTGTGAATGATTGAAGCAATTTGCATATTAGGTTAGGTATGTTTATTGCAACACTGCTATTACTGGGTCCCACATCCTGAATACGAAAAAATGAGTGTTGCATTAGACAGTTGAGAATCAGACAGCTGAATTAGGAGTTTCCTATAATTAGGAGCTTCCTTATTTAAATTATTTCCAAATTTCTCTCTTCTGATTTATCTCTTTTAATTGTGCATATTCTCTCGTTATTTAGATTAAAAATATTTATTAGGTTACCTAAAAGAGATTCTACAGACTATTATTTATTGAAATGAAACCAAAAGAAAAAAGGATTTAGCCTATTTGCTCAAAACATTGACATGGTATCAGAACCATATCAAATCTTTCCTGTCTGAATCTTTTGTCGTCTTCTCTAGCCTTTGGGAATCGTTCGTATTCATCTTCGAGCTCATTCCATCTTTGTCGACTGCTTCCTACGTCTTCGACATTTTCGACTACAAATCGCCAAGAGTTTTGTCTGCTTAATCCGCTTCGACCACTTCGGTTTCATCCAAACGCCATCATCGTCTTCGCTAGCCTTCGCTGCTCCTGCTACATCTTCGACTGCTTCAACGCCCGCTTCGTCGACTATGTTCTGCGGCATCTTAGATTGCTTCTTCCGCCTTCGAATGCTTCCAGCGAGTCTTCCTCCGACTACTTCTTGCGAGTCTTCAACGGCTTCCACTCAAGGATTGTCAGCTTCGACTTTGACTTCGGCTTCTTCGTCTCACTCAAGGATCTTCGGCTTCGGATTCCTCTCCTTCGGTCTCAGATCGAATTCAAGGCAGTGAACGATTTATTGGTTCTCTTTGGTTTTCTTTGGGTTTCTTTGAATTTTTTTTGGATCTCTTGGCTTTCTTTGGCTTTAGGTTGATTTTGATCGACAACTTTCTTGGTAATCAACTTGTGAGCGATAATTCTATTTAGAATATCTTCTGAAATCTTAGCTATCAGATTTACAGGAAATAATTGTGCAACATGAGAATTTCAGTTCAAGATGTTTTTTGAAAGGGAAGGAGTTTTGGGGGCATATTGATGCACCTACAGAGCCGAAAGATCTTGGTCAATGGGAGGCAAAAAATGCGCAGATTGTTTCTTGGATTTTGGGATCAATTGAGGCTCTTTCTCGACAGCGTCATCAGTTGTTTGTTGGTAAACTGATGTTTCTTGATCAATCAACATCAATTTGAGGGGGATATCAATCAAGAATCACAGAAATCAGGCAACTGAATTAGTACTTTCCTTTAATTAGAAGCTTCCTTATTTAAATTATTTCCAAATTTCTCTCTTCTGATTTATTTCTTTTGATTGTACATATTCTCTCTTTATTTAGATTAGGAATATTTATTAGGTTGCCTAAAGGAGATTGTACAAACTATTATTTATTGGAATGAAAGCAAAAGAAAAAGGCATTCAGCCTATTTGCTCAAAACATTGACATAAAAGAGAAAACATAGAATTAAGCGTCAATGAGATATGAATGTTCTTGTGGATGAGTGACTTTACACTTAGAGACAAAATGAAAAACGAATATATCCATAAAAGGGTTGAAGTAGCTTTAGTGGCAGACAAATATTATATGTCTACCATTTGATGACCCAATTAGAAGAGTTAATGATTTAGATTTGACTTCGTGTTAAAAAAGGTAGAGGTAGACCAAAAAGTCTTGGGCATATTGTAAAAAAATGATATTTATTTATTTGAATTAATTGAAAATATGATGACACTTAATAGGATACGATTGAGAAAAGGGATTCATGGAGCCTGCCCCACTTAGTCGGTTAAAGGCTTGTTGTTGTTGATAGGTTTGTTCAGTGCATATAGCAATTTGATGGTTCATTAAAAAAAATAAAGTTCTCAACAATGGCTGTTTTCCTGCTCATTAACAAACAGATGCCTCAGCTTGAATTCAGACAATAATGCAGAATTTATTTTACAGGATAAAGCTGTAGCAGCTGGAGTACTCAGCCACATTGTGGCATGTGTGGGGCTTGATTATAATGTGTGCATGTCTGCAGCCAATCTTCTCTTCGAGCTTTTGCAAGAAAATGATAGGTGGGGCCAGGCTATGCCACAAGAGGATTGCAGGTGGAATGAGGATTTATGTAGTAAACTAAAACAACAGCGTGGTACCATTGCTTTTCTTGTATTGATCATCCTAGACAAGCAGTTCACAGAATCAGCTAAGAAGATGGAAGACATTATGTTGCAGCTGTGTTGTGATGATGATGCTACAATTTTAGCTGTAGCTTCTTATCATCTGTATATGCCACTTGTCCAACGATTATGCGATGGTGAGTTTAGCTCTTTTTTTTTCCCCTTCTTTGAGTTAATTTGTCCTTAGGTGCTGAAATTGTCTGATATCATACTTATATTGTCCTTGTTAAAAAAAATGGCTTTGTTTATTTTTTATCTCAGTTAATTGCTGTTGTAGGTCTATTAAAATTGTGCCCCTTTGCTGCTATGCTCGTTGAGTTTGCTTTTTAGCCTTACCTTTTGAAAAACTGCAATATCACCTCAACATTATGTCAAGTTTATTGTTGGACGTTCAATAGACTAGGATTTTAATGCATTTCTGAAGTATAAAGCATATCTAGATGGATCGATTGTTATAAGAACATACACGTTCATAGGAAAATAATTTGTTAATCGAAAAATAAAAATCTGCCTTTGATGAAAACAAAGAAAAGGTAAAAATTAACAATAAATTGAAAATCATAAAAATCAAGCATAATGACAGGAAAGAAAATATTAACCAATATAACTGAAAGAGTGAAGAGGAGAAAAAGACAAATTGGTAAGAGAGAAAAATAATTAACGGGCAAGCATTGCATAGGCGCTAGGAGCTTTTTTTCTTGGTATGTTGAAGTTTCATTCTCAACTAAAAGGCTAGACAGAAGAATGATTTGTGCGCCTAAAAAAAATGCATTCAAAGCCAAATAATTGTTCATTTACAAGCTTAAGATTTATGTACCTCATAAAGTTACAAATATGATAATATAACAAAAAAGAAGTCACAAGTAAAGAAATCAAAACCCTCACAAATAGCAGGAGAATCAACTTTGAGAAAGTTCCACTAGAAGTGCCACCATGAGATGCGAAGGTAGCCTTAAAAGTTAAACAGGAGATGTGCAAAACTCGTAAAAGTGCTATAGTTGCAAAAGAGATGCATGAATAGGAGAAAGCCACATGAACTTCATTGCGAAGCTCGTGAATAGGTGAATTTAAGCAAAATGAGCATCAACCTTTACTTTTGATCATCTTCATGAATGTTCAAAGATGTAATTGTATTCATTATTGGCTTAGATTCGACGACCTTCATGAATGTACATAGACATAATACTGTTCATTTTTGGCTAGTTATCTAGGATGTCTGATCAATTTGAACTAGATTTAAGAATTAGTTTATAATGCCCAAGTAACTGCCTATTAGATCAAATAGGCAATGTGTGATAAAAAGTGAAGTTGTAATTCACCTTTAAATAAATCCCATATGAATCATCAATTTCTGGTGAGTTTGTGTGGGATACCAACCATCTGAAAGCATCATATTTGAGTCAGGTAGCGGTCATATCCCTACATGAAGTCATGTTCCCAGCCTCATTGAAAGACCTTAACTTCGGGTAGACCAAACATAATTGAAATACATTATGGGTTTGTTTGTCATTTTCCTTTTGTTGGCTAATATAAATATTACTTTCAGAAACTAATATTTTTTTAGTGAATGTTGTTAGGTTAATTTTGGGTCAAAAAGGCAAATTAGCTTATATGTAAGATGCTACATAGTGATTTCACTTTTTGTCTTGAGGATATGATTTGGTTTCAAGTTTGATATAGGCTTAAGCCTCTATAATTAAGTACCCCTCTTCATGATAAGAGTGAACTTTTGAATTAACTTAATTAGTAGATGCTAAGTACTTAGTGTATAACAACGACAATTTTACTTATAGGTTATTAAATNACTTATAGGTTATAAAAGTTAATAGCCTTCATTTTAAATGATGACAAACCCTATTAAGATCTCAAGATTGAATCCTAATTTATTTAGTGCCATTGTTCTAGGGTTCTTAATTGTTGTCTAAGGACTGGATTTAGCTGGGAGGTGGGTGTGGAATAGTAAGGGAGCAAGTATATGTGAGGCTGACGAAGTTTGGAAAGAGATAGAAGTAATTTGGCAGTTGTTCAGGATGAAAAATATTGGAGGGAATGGCAAAATAACTTCTCCGACAAGGCTCTTTTATCGAGGGAGATGCATCACTTTTTTCTGAATAAGTTGTAAACTCAGCACTTGCAAAAGGAAGAAGATACTTCACTCCTTAAGGCATCATAAAAATAGAGAACAAGATCTCCAAATACCTAAATCAAAGCAAGTCCCCCAAATCAATCCATGACAAACATATAAGTAGTTCTCAAATAAAAAAAAATCTTTATTCTATTTAGTAGTATAAAATTGGGCCCATAAGAGCTGGAGCGGTAAATACAATGAGAATTTTTGTTTGTTCCTATAACAATTACGGGTTCCTTTGGGATGCTCTTGCATCATTCTCCTTGGGCGGGAGAGACCTCATTTTCATCTTATGAAAACACTGAAATCCTTGTAGTATGGCAACAAATCAACAAGATTGAAGTTGACACAAATATTGAAATCACTTGAAAAATTTATCTTATAAGCATTGGCATTAATCTTCATGAAGCCTCTGAATGGACTATCTATTCTAGGCTTGAGCTTTCAAAATGAACCTGCAAGACACCGCTTCTTCTTCAGTCTAATCCACACCAAGTCATATTCTTTGAAGACCTTGAATTTCATAGATTTGTTTGTCTACTTTTGATTTTTAGCATTTTACGATCAGAACCTCTTAGACCTAACCCCTGCATTTGTATTAAGCTCAATAGTTGGAAGTATCAGCACTAACTCCAATGGAGTGAGAAGATGACTCTTGTTTACAATTTCAAAAGAGCTGGATATGTTGACTTGCTAGTGGATTGGTTGCAAATCTCTTTTCTCAAGCTAAATCTGTTAAATCTAACTAATAAATGGATTTAATAAATGGAACAAGCAAAATTTGGATTTAACTTACAAATTTATGTAACCTATTTATGGTGTTTGGTGGATATACGTTAAATTCATATTTTAATCCCGTTAAAAGTATCCTACCAAACACCCCCGTAAGCTTACTTTGGTTGTTCAAAAATCTCAGGGCATTGTAGTCAGTGCATAGAGTAAACTCATTTTCTAGAAGATAATGACTAGTGATTGAGTGCCCTCATATTGGCATTAAATTTTGTCATATGTGGGATATTTTCTTTTAGAATTATTCAACTTTTCATTGAAAATAGTTATATAGTGTCATTGATTTAACACAACTCTTATTCTCACATCGAAAGCATCACACTCTACGTCAAATACTTGGTTAAATTCATAAAAAGCTAGAATAAGGACTTAGAGTAACCTCTTTCTTCAAAGCATAAAAATTAGTTTTTTCCTCATATGACCAAGCAAAACTACTTGCCTTATGGAGCTCCGTAAAGGGTGTCACAAAAGAGCTGAAATTCTTGAAAATTTTCTTGAAAAAAAATGTCAGTCCATGAAACTGCCTACCCGAGTAAAGAATGGTGGTCTAGGCCAGGCTATGGTAGCCTTGATCTTCGTTTGGTCCATTTCATGTTGTTAGTTGTATAATGTACTTTAGAAATCACGTCTTTGGTGTAAGAAAGTGAATTTTTTTGGGAGACCATATATGTTATATTCCAAGAACCCCAAATATGTCATGAATGCTGATATGCTCCTTTGAACGATTGTACACCAGAATATTGTTATGTATACCAACATAAACTTTCCAATTAAAGCTCGAAAGATTTGGTTCATCAACCGCATGAAAATGCTCGGTGTGTTGGACAGTCTAACGAGGAACTTTCTAATGAAGGCTTGGAAGATTTGGTTTATCAGCCTCATGAAAATGCTCGGTGTATTAGACAGGCCAAAATACATGATTGTCCACTTATACAATCCATCTTGTGTCCTGAAAGTTGTCTTCTACTTATCTCTTGGTCTCATATTCTGGTGATAGTCACTGCGCAAATTGATCTTGGAGACACTGACTCCATGTAACTGATTAAGTAAATCATCCATTCTCGAAATGAAAAATTAAAATTTGCCAATGATCTTGTTCACAACCCTACCATCCATGCATATATACAACAAAGCATTCTTTTTGGGCACAATCAATGCTCATATGACACACAGAGTGATTCTCTAATCTACTAGTCCTCAGGGTTTCAAACCTCAATCTACTTCTATAGCTCTTCATATTTTGTTGGTTTCAAACATTAGGCTGGACGATTGGGGATCACTAGTCCTAAGATAAGGTCCATAATATGTTGAATCTCTCATAGAGGTGGTAAACCAGTTGGCAAATTATTAGTCAGAATATATCATGAAACTCTTTCAATAAGAGTCACATTGCCTAGGCATTGGTTCTTTGGATCAATGCCTTCGAACAGTACCAAGGTCAGTTTCACTGGCATCTATCTCTGACATGAGACACTACGACTCCTATCTTCATCCGAGTTTTCATCATCGTTTACTTCTTTACTAGTAGAAGTACAATACACTTCCTATCCTTGATAAATGAGTAAGTATTTCTTTTGGCTATGATGAAGTGTACTCGTCATATTGCTACGGTCGGCCCAAAAAATAATGACATGTATCCACAGGCACGATTTTACACCACATATAATTCTGCATCTTGTCTCTAATTAAAAATTCTACTAGATACTTCTTGTCAACATTGATCTTATTCCTTTTCTTCAACCAAGTCATGAAATATGATTGGAAATGTTCTTGGATAGTAAGGCTCAATTGATTGTCCATTTATATAGATACCATATTTTCTTAACTTTCTCAATTTTTTTTAAAGAGATTGCACATATTTGCCTCTGCAATATAAAGGGTGCGGAGATGTTATGTCTAAGCCATTGTTAATCCCTTTTAGGTTTGTTCTGGAGAACTTGTTGAATCACAAGCATCTTACTATCATTTTTATGCAATTGATACTCGTTGAATCACAAGCATATCGTCTATTGAGTCTTTACTCTTTGCCTTTTTCCTGTATCATGCTCAATAAAAGAAATCACTCTCATGTTTAGGCAGTTGGATACAATGTCTATGGCACTTAAAACTCTGCATGACTGGGAATGTTTTGGGGGTGTTGCTCCAATCAGTCATCTTTTTCTCATGTGCTGACTTTTTCCCATAAATGTTATATCTGGGTATTCTGATTGGTATGCTTTTAGTGCCCGATCCAAATCGTTTATCCCTATTTGAAAGTTGTTGTAGAATTGATACTACTGTATTGTCTCTCCATCTTCAAGGCTAAGGTTTGGACATTGTAACATCTGATAGGTTTATAATTGCACCGCAATGCTAATAAATGCCCTCAATTCTCCAAGATATTAGTTCAGGTGTTTTCATTTAGCTCCATCAACTCAAATTTCAACGTAAGCTTAGTTGTGTAATTTTTTACTAATAGATCCTTCTATAAATAATAAAATGTCAAAAAGACATTCGATTTGTAATGTGTTGGCAGGTCTTTGCTCTGCATTTTTCTTTTCATCTTATAGACTATATCGTGATTTTATTTTTTTCCTCAAGTTGGTTTAGATATTTCTTGTTTTTCCCATAGGGAAATATTCTTTTTTAACTGGAGGGCAACTTGCTTGACCCATTTTTCAGATGGAACAATCCTGTAATCAAAGATTTGTTTCACAGTTTGGAGTCATTCAATGAATTTCTCCAGATCCTTGTGACCGTCAGATTTTGATTTTTTAAATCCACCTTTACACTAAAATGACTCTCTCATATACTATGTCGAAAAGATGTAGCATCACTACAAGTTTCTTGCTTTATCTTCTTCTATTCCATTTAGGCGATCACCATTGTTGTTGTGGGTGACTTCCCCTTATTGCCTTCTTTCAAAATTAACGAGCATCTGTTGTAATTGGAGATTTTCTCATTGTATATCCTCTATGGTAAGTTTTGGAATATCTCTCCTTGGCGGCATAATAATTTGATCCTTAATTTGGTTTCGATTGATGTAAAATTGTTGATTAAATGTTGACCGGGGGTTAAAGGTTAAGTGGTATGTCTTCAAATGGATTTTTATGGAGGTAGGAATGTTAGCTTTTAAAAGTTTAGGGTTAGGGGTATAAATTGAGATAGATGTTATTAGGGTATTGATTTCATGGAAGAGTTGGGTTAGGAGCGAGGAAGAAAAATCCTTAAAAATTTAATGTTTGTCGAACTCTGATACAAAATGACATCATTCTAGGATTCCTAGAAGGTGTTTAATGATTGGATTTAATGGGAAGGTGGTTGTGAAATAGCAAGAAAATGAGATTATGCAAGATCGACAGAGTTTGGAAGGGGATAAAAGTTCGGTGGTTGTTCAGGCTGAAAACAACGAGAGAGTCGCAAGGATTCTTGTTGAAAGGGATCACTCTCATTGATGTGGAAGAAATATGACTTGGTACTGCCCATAATGGATATTGACAGCCAATTGTCATAGAGAAAAGACTCTATTACTGTAATCACTATAAATTGATTGGACACACATTTGCCAAATGTTTGAGGTTTCATCCACATTTGAAATCCAACCTCCCAGTGCATTTGAATTTTGCAATCCCTAACAACATCACCCAAGTGGAGGAAAGTATAGCAGAAAATGAAGATTTTCCAGAAATGTTGAATGAAAATTTGTCTCATTAGGATATTCCTCACCAACCAGTTCCTTAGCTACTTCCCACTGCTGTTGAAATAGTTCCTCCTCAGATCATAAATACTACGAATTTGGTTATAGCAGATGTTAGCCGACGTGTTTTGGAACCACCTATCGTGAGAGAAAAAGGTAACCAAGCCCTTGAGGAGCACCATGATCAAGGTGTTCTGCAGGCTAAGGCTGATCAACAATTTACGGATCAACATACCCCCTGGGTGAGTTCTCCATCGAATATCCACAAATAGATCAGATGGGACACATTGGCAGATGAATGACAAGTTTACAAATCTAGGAAGAAGAAAAAAGAAATGCTAGAACTCGGAAATTTTCAAGATGACTGTTTGATAGTTTTGGGAAGCCCACATCTCAGTCTGGTGTTGGACTCTCTCCCTAGAACCAGAGGGAGGGGAAGTGCCAAATTCACCCACCATGAATATGAGTTTTCTTTTCTCTTTTTTGGGGTATCTGAGTATTTTAAAGTCTCTTTTAGAGTGAGTTGTATTCCCTGTGAGTGAGCTCTTTGTACCCACTCACTAAAACCTTTGTATCTTCCTTTTACATCAATGAATTTGTCTTTTATAAAAAAAAATATGGATGTCGGACATGAGGTAAGTTTTATTGACTTTAGCTGTAGGAACATAAGATCGGATTTGAAATGTGAGGCTTACAACTTTGCCTTAAGCAAGATGACCCGCTTGAGAGAAAATACAGCTTGATTAATTTGAGCTCGAACTTTTAAAAAGTGTTTGGATTTTTCCAAACAAGTGCAAGTTTTTCGAACACTCACATTTCTTGGAGTGGGGTACTTCGAGTTCATTTTAAGTCACTTTGGCATCATTCTTAGACATTGAATTCAAGTATTTAACTCATTTGTCAAAATACATGTGCACGGAATTAGTTTTGATGTGTCGTGCATGTATTTTGGTTCACTTACATAATATATTTGTTCAACATTTAATGCAATTGCATAATTTTGGTGCACCTATAAGAAGCATTTGAAGAACTTTCGGTGCATTTGCACTATGCACTTGTATAAGGTACTTGCATGCTTTTTTTTTGAGGCGTTTATGTTTGTACATATATGAAATTTTTAAAACATTTTGTGATGTTTGAACATGACTTGAACATGTTCAATTTTTTTTGTCTCAAGATGCATGCATTATTTTCATTTAGGGTTTTAAAAGACTGTCTTCTATCCATTTTTGTGTGTCTATATACCTTCTAAAACTTTTTTTTTTATTTATGTTTAATAAATTGTATAATTTTTATGAAAATTGATGAAACTTAATCCCTGTGTACTTTCATACTGTAAATGAAAATCATTAGTGTGATTTTGAATTTGAGGAATGAAAATGGAGAATGGTCATATCTCTCTTTAGAGAAGAAAA
Organism: Phalaenopsis hybrid cultivar; assembly: GCA_002079205.1. Classification (NCBI taxonomy): domain Eukaryota; kingdom Viridiplantae; phylum Streptophyta; class Magnoliopsida; order Asparagales; family Orchidaceae; genus Phalaenopsis; species Phalaenopsis hybrid cultivar. The sequence continues at coordinate 19,679 of JXCR01137410.1, read as the reverse complement.
ATCTGTCAATGCAACTGTTCAGGATCACATAATAAAGATACCAAAAGTTCTTTAAAATATTTGAAAAAAAACCTTGGCATCCAAATACACTTGCTTGAAACTCAGTCCAGATACATGTGCTGAGCATCTAATAATTTTGTGGAGTATTCATTATCCAAAATATAAGACTTAAATTTGGCTTGAAGAATGGTAGAGTAACCGGATACTTTTGAAAGAAATCTATGGCACCCAAAAATCTAGAATTTTTTTTAATACTCTAATGGTTATGATGGAGCTATGAGAAGTTAGGTAGATAATGATTCCTAGTTTAGTCATGAGCTGCTTTGCAATAAGATAGCTTTACTAATAGAAGGATAGCAGAATTTTTGTTTCCAAATTAAATTTTCTATATTTTTCCTCTGATTAAGTTAAAACGATTAGCTCAAACAATCTTTTTCATTCATTAAATGAAATTGCAGGGCCAGAGTTATCAAAGAAATCTATGATGAGAGGCCTTGAAGGAATGCAATTACTTGATGAGGATGTAAAGCATCTTGGAGAGGATGGAGTGATTAATCCTCTGATAATGTTGGCATCAGGAGATGCTGAATCCAGGGAGCTTTCTTTTTCAGTCATGGCTAAGCTGTGCACTTCTTATGAGAATAGAAGATTAGTTGTAGAAGCTGGAGCAGTTCCCCTCATTCTCGAACAGATATCTTCACCACGAGTCTCCCCTATTATCAGAGAAAAATGCTCTGAAATTTTTGAGATGCTTACTTCTATTGGCTTGGAATTTCTCACTGGTACTGGCGTTGTACTTCATGATCAAGAGCTGATGATAACCAACTTAATTTCTGTGCTTGAGAGCTCAAGCACCTCCAATGGTATCCGAAAGCCTGCTTTTAGAGCTCTTCTTAGGATCTGCAAGTCTGCGGAAGTAGCTGCCGAGAGTGCAGTTACAATCCAAAATGGTCTTCCTAGTATTCTCCCTCTGCTTGAGGATTCTGATAAAGAAATTCAGAAATATGCACTTGAGCTTGTCCATCAATTCTCTCAGAATGAGCCATCTCGTATCACAGATTTTCTCCTAGTTGGCAGGAGATTGGAG
>JXCR01137409.1:0-43292 GCA_002079205.1 Phalaenopsis hybrid cultivar | reverse complement strand
GTGGTAATTCCAGCTCCAATAGCGTATATTTAAGTTGTTGCAGTTAAAAAGCTCGTAGTTGGGTCGGTTGGTCCGCCTCACGGTGTGCACCGCCCGTCTCGTCCCTTATGCCAGCGATGCGTTCCTGGCCTTAATTGGCCGGGTCGTGCCTCCGGTNCATACACTATCATCAGTAGCTCTTTTTCAATAGGGGTGTAATTCACTTGGGCCTCATTCAAAGTATTACTGGTGTGGTATATTGCATGAAAAATCTTCTCTCCTCTGGCCTAGCATTGCCTCTACTGCATAGTCATTAGCATCGTTAAAATAGAAGATCCAATCAGGGGCAATAATTATAATTTTGTATTTTAGCATATTATGCAATATGATTCATATTCGTATAGCATAATCAATTATGATTAATATACATACATTCATGCATACATATATAAATGTGCGCGTGCACTATATATGTGTGTGTGTGTCGCCTACCATGACTTTTCGGTTAGCAGAGTTTGTAAGACTCATGGAGTCACGAGTTCGATCTCGCCTATGTGCCAATTGAAATTCTTAGGAACATGAGGTTGATTGGGAGGCTCCTCTGACCAATCTTTAAACACACACATACACACACACACATGTGTGTGTGTGTGTCTTGTCTATTATGACTCTTTGGTTGATAGTGTTTGCAAGACCCATTAGATCACATGTTCGATCCCTCCAATGTGCAAAATGGAATTTTTAGGTACATGAGTTTGTTCGGGAGGCTCATTTAATAGCCTCACACCTATATATATATNNATATATATATATATATATATATATATATATATATATATATATATATATATATATATATATATATATATATATATATATATATATATATATATATATATATATATATATATATATATATATATAGCTTAATTTTTTTTTTCTATGTGCTATGAATCTTAACTGTAATACCTAAAAATACTAAATACAAGAATGATGAAAAAAAGTAATTATAAGCTTAGGATCTTGAAGCTCCAGTCATGAGAATTAATAGATTAGCTTGAATTGTTTGAATTATCTGTTTCTAACCAAAGGCTAGTTTGAAATTCTTAAATCATTAGCTTCTTTCAGGCATTTCTATGTTTTTGAGCATCATCAACATATGAGTTAACTTTTTTTTTCTAATTTTTTACTTAGATAGTTGGCACTCAAATTTTCATAGAAATATTATGAGATCATCATCATATTCCAAATTATATTTATCATCATCAAAATATTTAGTACAAGCTGATAGTTAAATTCAAAGACATTAAAGAGTGACATAAAAGTTCAATAATAACCTCAGTTTTATTAGCTGGCTTCTAATTAGATTAATCAAAGTCTCAACCTACTCGAGATCAATTAGGAGAAATTGATGTATATGATTGATGTTAAGCCTCTTGAAAGAATAAAGACTTCGGGCGTCCAGTTCATAAGTTAGTGGCATTGGCAAGTTTTTGCTAGAACATGGTTATTCTATTATTGGTAAAAAGTGCCAACAACATGCTCAATTGATTGGAGAAGAATTTAAGACTTGTGTCAATTGATTATTTGCTTAATTTATCATATATGATTAAATAGAAAATATAAAAAATATATACATTGAAGATTTATTTTCACTTATACCAACTTGAATCTCGAAAAAGTATGACATGTGATTATGTTTGAACTAGAATAAGACTTTGCATCATCCAACTGAGTCAAATGCACTATTATGTGAGATCAATTGCACAAAAGGTCTTCAACTACGAGCCCAATCAAGGACCTAGTTTGACAAATAAATATTTGATATAAGCTCTTCAACCAAGATTTGACTACGCTTGAATCTATATCATGGTCCAAGAGCAATCTCTAAGCCATATTTGTCTCAATTGGCTCATTAGAGGTTAAATTAAGTCGAGCCAATCCTATAACTAATACCAATTGACTCAACCACACCTTGGTTTAAGTGGTATAATCATGGCCTAATCTCCTCCTTAGCATAGTTGTCCTTCCTTAAATACAAGACATCTCTTATAATCAAATTCAGCAAAAATAGAACAAAAATGCAAAACAAACAAATTGTGTGCTCAATATACCAACACAAAAAAATATTTTTTGAAATCCATTGAATACAACAATGGACAGAGGTGGGGGAGAAGAAAGGTCTTTGCAGTAGGTACATCCACAGCTTCAGCAATAATGACTCTAGTTCTATCAACGTTAATTACGGCGTTGACAGCATAGCCAGCTTAGGGATAGCCAGCTTAGGGATAGATATATATGACAAAACGAAAAGATGTGCAGCATTTTATAATCTGCAAGTGATGTTGAAATTATACTGAGAAATCAGCTTTTTCAGATAAATTTATGTGGTAGGATAATGGAAATAGAACAGTGGAAGTGAGTGCTGACAAAGTGCGCCCACTGGGAGTGTTGCCTTTGCTCAGAGCCCAATGCTTATGATTTTTTGCTGTCCCACTGGACTCAACAAGCCACCAATTATTTGGCATCAATCATGGCAGCAAAGGTGTTGGAATGTACTGTATATTAACTGGGAATTGATCATATGAACTTTTTTTAATTCTGTCTTCATAACATCAACTAATATGCAGCATGGCATGAAATTTGTGATAAAATATACAGACTTTTTGAACATGATATAAGAATTTTAGCATGAATTTAATCAACATTATGGCAAAGCACAACACAATAGCTGGATTACCACATAACACAAAATAATAGAAGAAATGATAATATTTATGGAAAAGTCTTCAGTGATCAAATATAGCAAAGTAGGGAAGAGCAACATGCAAAAAATGAATAGGTGGCTGGTGATAGACTACCTAACCAAACTTTTACAAACTAAAAAATATATTATTAGAAAAGAGGATAGCATAATCTTAGGGCGATTTACATATATAAAAGTTTGCATTTTTCTCGAGTTTTAATATTTATATATTTGAAATGTTAGTGTCATAATAATAATTGAACTTTGAATGATTTTGTATATAGGAAAAATGTCAGCATGAATCCTTAAAAGATCAATCGGTTTGAGGGAACTTTGATGCCTTTTATCAGAATTCCATGCAAGGGGTTAACAAATGATTGGTTAACTTTGCTCGGTTGTCAAAATGATCAATGATCTCGTCGAACTCAAACGACCGGTCAAGTCATCCGACCGACAGAGTTGATCAAATACGACCTAGGCAACCAACAGTTTGAAGTAAAAGTCAGTTAGTCATAAATTATGTCCAACTGACACAACTATTCATGAAAGTGACACACATTCAGTTATTTGTATTAGAGAGGTGGTTATATTAACTACCATAGAAAAAAAACAAGAAATACTCTCCAACTGTTGAGATAAAGGGGGTAATATTGTAATTGCATAATCAAGCTAGCTACCTATGATTATAAATAGGGGTTATTTTATGAATAAATGTTATACACTCTTTTTCCTTAGTTTTCATTGATCATGTGTCATCTTTTCCTTTCCTCTTTTTTTTTCTTCTTTCATACTTTATACTCTCGGGGCATGCTCCAATACGATAATTTAGGATCGAACATTTTAAAAGGTGGTGGGGTGAGCGTGAACACGTCATAGACAAGAAATAGAGCACTACAGGATGGTGAGATTAGCTGGAGAGACAGAACGACAATGGAATCCACTTGGGATTTCATACAACAACAAATTCAGCAGAAGATGCAAGAGTTACAAAAGTAGTTGTTTGATTGGTTTAAATGCTCTTCAATAAGAAATCACGCAAATGCAAGATCAACAACCTTCCCCGGTAGAAGAGTCTCACGAAACTTAACCTCACTGGGAGCAAACCCGAGAGGAACCACCAATTCCAAGTGGTCAAAGAATGATTCCAACAATCAACGAGTAAGAAAATTCCCAGCATCAGAACACTTAGATCACAATAGTGGAGAGGAACCCCCAAACACAGGATGAGGCACCTCCAACACCAGAAAATCCATTCTTTCGGCAGAATCAGGAAGCCAAACTACCAACAAAATTATGACATTTCCACATTTGAATTTTTATAAAAGAAAGAGTGATTTGAACAATCATGTGGCTTCATTTTAATTAGCGACTATAATGTTGTGGATCAATGACTCCACGAAGTGCCATCTATTTCTAACCACCCTTAAGGAGATGTCCCTCGGGTGGTTCAATAAACTACTACCAGGGACAGTACCCTATTTTTCTGAATTCAAGAAAGTTTTGTGGCTTACTTTGCTAGAGTCTAAAAATTGAAGAGGAAATCCCAGACTTTGTTATAGCTTAAGCAAGGTGAGAGTGAAAACCTTCATTTCTATATCACCCATTTTTGGAAAGAAAAGCTGGACATCCAGGACTTATGCCCAGTCATCACACAGAGTGCTCTAACTCAAGGAGTGAGAGGGGTCCGCTTCAAATTTATTTTGGATTTTTTGTGAGCCAAAAATGTTGGTTGAATTGCTGGAGATCGCCAAAAATTATTTCTTCCAGTCTTTTATCTTGTTCTCCAGCCCTAAGAGTTGGAGTTTATAACATGAGAAAATTTGCACAAGATCTTCTTTGAGAATCTTGAATGAAAAGTGGTAGTTGAAAAAAGTCAGTTGGCGAAAGGATGGTTGAGCATTGACAGAAAAAAATGAACGTCGTGATTTTGGTGATTGAATTTAGCATGACTTGGGCCAGAATCACCCCATACCAATTGAAAATGCCCTTCAACTTGATGCATAGTGGAAGTTACAGGCTGCATCGAAATTGATACCAGTAGTACACTAGGTCGTTCCCGAAGTTGTTCGTTCCTCAGTCAAAACTCTCGACGGCCCAAAGCTTAATTATTTTATCAAAAACATACTCAACCAACTTGTACACATCTTCCTTGGTTAGGAAAAAATCCTCCACCGTGGGGTAGGTACAAAAAAACCATAGGAAAATACTTACGAATGGTGAAGGAAAAAGGAGAGAAGGAAAGTATCAGAGGGGTTTTGGAAAAAGTTTCAGCCCTAGCACATCACGACCTATTTATAAGATGGGTGCGGGAGTCGAAGCGTCTGGAGGCCATCATTCCAAAATATCTTGATATTAAAAAAAGGTGTCACATCACACACATGAAATATAGTTATAAATACAATATACACTAGAAATTATTTTTGTTTAAAACGAAAGAAACAATTATAAGAACTATCCAGAAAAAAAATATTTAATAAAAAAGTATTGAGCCACGTGAGCCGAGAAATGTTCCTAAATAAGTAGTCACTTGAACAAAAGACGTCACCAAGCCTAAGATATTGACCCTGATTGGTTTCTTGTTGAGTCTGACCGATCTGCAACTCTTCCCAGAGAGCCACCACCTCATTACGAAGAATATGCATTTTTCCTTCCAACCTCTCGACCCGAGCCTGTAGATCTTGAATGAAATCATTTTCCAATCCACTGGAGGCACGCTCAAAAGAGTCCGCCATCCCATTCACTCTATGCTCCAGTGACCCAAAAGATTGATATTAATTGTCATTCATTCCTTGTGTAGTATTAAAAGATTGGCCAACCGATTGATCACTTCGTCGGTCGGTGGTTGGTTCTCTTTGATCGACTGGTGAAGCACAAAAGTTGAAATTATAGGTTCAATAGTAACATTGGCCGATCCCGACATGGGAGCTTTGACTTCTGCACTTCAGGTAGAGGAGCGTTAGAAGTCTCTATTGTACCAAGTTGTTCAAGTACACCAACTATCTCTTAGGTGATCAGTTCAAGACCCTTCCACGACGATCAGAACAGGATCCGAGAGAGGTGCTGAAAGCCCTTGTTTTCCACCATTCTTGCCGCTTTTCTAGCCAATTGCATCAGGGCTGGCAGAAGATACAACTTGATCATTTAAAACAATCTCATAATCCTTGTGTTTCTTCTTTTTTACAACCGTCATCTTTTTCTTTATCATTTTACTTGCAGAGGTAGGACGATGCTAAGGAGGGAGTTGAATCTCTTCTAGAGCCATCCGAAGTGCCACATCATCAAAATAATCTGAGAGCCTCACATCAGACATGGAGGAATTTTGAAATTCAATATTAGAGCGAGAAGAGAAGAGTATTGACCCTATTTATGAAGATTTTATGGGCCTGAAAAACTAGAAAGTAATCATTGCATGTTGATGAGATTTAAATAATCATTTTCTTATCCTTTTGTAGTTACATAGGAGCAAGAAAACCAAAGAACTAATATGTATACAAGAAAAATGTCAGCATGAATCCTAAAGTGATCAAGCGGTTTGGTGAGACTCCACTATTTTCGATTGGAATTCCATGCAAGGAGTTATTAAACATTTGGATAGCTTAGCACACTTGTTAAAATGGTCGGCGATCCCTTCGAACCAAAACGACTGGTTGAGTCATTCGGTCGACATAATCGATCAAGCGCAATGCAACTGACAATTAGAAGTAAAAGTCAGTGATACATATATTATGTCCAACTGACATAACCATTCATGAATGTGATATCCATTAAATTATTTGTATTTGAGATATGATTATATTAACTATTATAGTTAGAGAAAAGACAGGAAATACCCTCCAACTTTGAGATAAATGAGCTGATACTGCAATTATAAACTCAAGCTGCCAATGATTATATATAGGGGTTATTTTATGAATACATGTTACACTCTCTTCTCCCTAAATTTCCATTATCGTGTGTCTTCTTTTCTTTTTTTTTTTCTTTTCTTCTCTTCTTTCATGCTCTAAACTCTCGGTTTATGCCCACTACGACAATTTAGGATCCAACATATTTTATGTCCTATTTCTCCAGGTGCTTGTTGGTTGCCCGTCATGAAAGTTAGACAAGCTTGTTGTGCCCAGTAGTTAATTTTACGACTAGTGGATGGGACAAATCATATTAACTAAAAAGGTTCTTCAAATTTTAATGATCTCAAGCTGTTGCATGTTATCAACTGATCTACTCAGACTGGTATGCAATCCAAAATAATAATAATAATAATAATAATAATGGTCAAAATAAGAAAAAAATATTTTCTTACTAGCTAGCATACTATAGAATTACCTACAAAATATTGCTATGTTTAGTAGAGAAATACTTTGGATAGCTTACTTACATTGACTAATTTTCGTTAATGTCATATTTATTTACAATCATATTTCATACAAATTAATTTTTCTATTTCTTTTTCATTAAAGTATTTTTTTTCCTATTTACAAATCCAGATTAGAATTCGCTCTAAAAAGGTTGTAATGCCTTAGTTGAAACTGAGTTTGGTCACTAATGTCTTTGACCAACTTTAGTCTTATTTAATTGAAGAAGGTTAAACGGGTTACAACATAGGACAATTATTAATTCATATTGTGTTATTCATTCCTAACATTTATAGAGATAGACATGCGCGAGCCCTGGCTTGTTGGTAGCGGCCTTGGTGTAAGACTCTTGGGTCAGGGGTTCGAATCCCAGCACTTTCGGTAGGATTCAAATTGCACACATACTGGAAGTGGGATCCGCCTCTCGGTCAGTCCAACCTATGGGGGTTGATCGGCGGTCGAAAATTAAAAAATATATTTCAGATGATTATTTTGTTATTATTTTTAAATTGGGGAAAGAAAGCCCTAACTCTAACCATCCTTGACTCATCTCTTTCTCTCTTGTTCCGCACAGTCACCGTGGACCTCTTTGCATTACCCCCTCTTCTCTCCTTCTCCCTTCAAGTAACTCTATTCTTTGACATCCTAGGCTTAAACTAGCACCACAAGCTTTGGGATGATAGGCTTATTTCATTCATTTTGTAAGATTAACTTGAAAATACATTGTAGACACCAATTTGTTCATAAAAAAAATTCATAATGATAATTTCATTGCTCAATTTTATGTTTATGATTTCATTTTTGGTTGAACTGTAGAAACAAGAAGTGATGAATTTTCCTCTTTTTATGTGTAAAGAATTTGAAATGAATATGATAAGTGAATTGACTCTTTTTTATGTTTTAATATAGACTAATGAAAAGATGGGATAATTTTTAGTCATACAAGATGTATTAAATGTACAAAAAAATTTTGCTAGTATGAATCTCGAGGAGATTTGACGGTCTAAAAGACAAAAGTAATATCAAAGGGTGGACTCGATCACTGACAGAAGACCTGGGGGGCCTATACGACCCAACAAATGAACCAGACACAAAACTAACTCTTATAAGGATGAGTATGTGGCATGAGCCGAGCGGCTTACCAAGTCATAAGACAAGTGATCACCCTAACCTAACACTATGGTGCAATCAAACCTAAAGAAATGTGTTAATCCCTCAAATCTCATGGCCACATTGGGGACGACTGATGGCCTTCCCCTAAGATGATATCTTTATCTAAGGGCATGCTACTTGTCATATTACGGTGATTCACTCTCTTCCCGACAATCTAGTTGCTCTCTGATGATAGGAGTTGTTTGACGAGAATCAAGGGTCAAAGACCATTATATATAATAATCAACAAGACTTAGCTGATCACTTCTACCAACTCTTGGCTAGGAGAAGAATGTTGACCAATTGCATCCACAAATTTAGCCTTTTGATGTCAAAAATAAAAAAAACCTGCTCCCCAACTCTACACCCAACAAGAGAGTAATAGCATGGACGATTGATAGTGCCTATCAGACCCAAGTGATCGACAAAGCTCGACGAGATCCTATAAAGTCCAACTGGCCAAGTCCGAGAGCAACGAGGTCATGAGCCCACAAAAGTGAGATATCTAGAATAGCCTGTACAATTCTATTGACTCTAGACAAGAAGAATACAGGTCAATCGATGGTGTCTACGAATCTAGCCTTCCGACAGCATAAACCAAATTGCTTGCTCCACAACTTTACACCTTTCAAAACTTTAATAACACATCCAAACGAGAGCACCTACCGAACCTAGTAAACCAATAAAGCTTGAGGAGGTCACCAAGCTCAGTTGACTGAGCTCAAGGCAGTAAGGCCCTAGGCCAATATAAGTGAAATACCTATACGAACTTATACAACCACCCTTCGAGTAGGGGTATAAAAGTAACTTCATTTATTACCCCCTTTATCTATAAATAGGGGGCATTTCATGACAAAAATATTGCACAATTTTTTTTATTATTGTGCTCTCTCTCTCTCTCTCGCTTTATATTCTATTCATTGGATGTGATACATGGGCCAATTTTGGACTCATCATCTTAAGAAGTGCGGTGAGCATGAATCATGTCAATAATAAAAGAAGGAGTGCCACAAGGAGAAGAAACCCACTAAGGAGACACTGCAAACTTGAAGTGTACTAGGAAATTTGTACAACTATAGATTCAAGAGTTGAAGTATTAGATGATGGGTTAGATGTTGGAGGCCATCTGAGAAGCAATGGCAAAAGAAATGGAACAAAACCGAAGTGTCGAAGCACAATAGCCAAAGGGTGACTCAAGCTCCTGAAATAGTAAGTGATTTCAAATACCAAGATAGAGTTGAGTTTATGTCAATGGATAAATACTGATTCAGACATATTGAGGCACCATGTTAGCCACATGATGAGTTCTCTTGGAAAAAGTTTGACGTCGAGCCCTCAGAGAAATTTAAATTCCCCTCATTGGAGTCCCACAAGGCTCAGACTGATTCACCCGATCATACGACCTCTGAATCGACCATCTGCCTACAATGGATTATCAAAACCTAAAGTGTTGCATGTTCTTCACCACACCAAGGGAGTCAGCCCTCAGACCAACTAGAGTGATCATCTCCTTTGTTGACTTCAGGAGAATGTTTGTGACGTACTTTGCCGGAGCTCAAAAGTCATGGAAAAGTTTGTAGCCCTTAATGCAGGTCCGACAGGGACAAAACAAACGCCTCTGATGAGTGCTTAACATTCTTAACATCTATCATTGCCCTTATAAAAAAATGAAAGAGCGTAAACTCTAACATGAAACAACAAGATTCTCTCCTTTCACTCTCTTTATGAACACTCTAAATAATACTTTCACCATAAAGGAGAATTTGATATAAAAAGCACCAAGGTGGCATGTATATATAAAAAGAAATTTACATTCATATCACACAATACTTGTGTATTTTCATATATCAAACTAAACTTCAAAATTTTCGCACATTGCACTCCAAACTTTAATATCATATCACACATAACACTATTACTATTTTAAAAAAATGAAATTTACATTCGCACGCATAGTTGTAAGGACCTAAGTGCCACTTATGCAAATACAAAAATTTAGCTGTGAGATATATAAAAACATAAGAATTGTGTGCATTTCATATCTCAAACCTAAACTTTCATACTTAGGCGCACATCACTACAAAATTTAACAATGGGCCAAGAACAACGATTTTAAAATTCTAAATGGGGCATTTATATACATAGCACACATATCTCATGGATGTGAGAAAGATTTGCGTACATAAGACTTACGCAGAACTGCGTACATCTGGTAGGTTATATGAAGAGTATTGGGGGTTATATCCGCGTTATACCCCCTGTAACATCCCTATAACCTACCTGTAAGTTAGAAATATATGAAAACAGAAGCGCGAAACTTGCTAGTTACTGGTAGGTTACAGGGAGGTTATAGGGGGTATAACACAGATATAACCCTCAATACCCTCCCTCCAACCTACCTGACGTACGCAGCGCTGCTTTCGTCTTACGTACGCAAATATTTCTCCATGGATGTACTTCTCTAACTCCAAAACCTTTTATTTACACACATAGAGCACTCAATTCTTCTGTATCACGTCACAAATATCACTAATTACCACTTTTTAATAGTTAAATTCACATTTACAAGGTGTTATGCGTGTAAATATGAAATTTTTGGGGTGAGATATGTAAATCCATAAGAATTGGGTGCTACGGATGCAAATTCATCATTCTAAAATTATAAAAAAGGAAATACACATTTTCAAGTAGGGATTTAAAGAACCAAAGTGTCATGTATGTAAACATCAAAGTTCTGCCGCATTTACATACGTAACACTCAATTTTTATGGATTTTATGCATCTCCCACACAATTTCCATATTTACATGGAAAACCCTCAATTCTTCCTCATGTGCTACAAAAACAGCATTAATGACCCATTTTAATAGTCAAATCCACCTTTTTTTTATGCATGGGTAATGAATGTCATGTTGTTTATGTGAATTGCTCTTTAAAATTTAGGTGTTTGATGAGGGAAGACCAAGAAGATTGGGCATGGTATACATAATCTGAAAATGCAAAAAAAATTAACAATTCAAATTAAGTAACAACATGGAGGAAGATTGGAATCGAGATTATCATCAATTTGACTGTAAGAACTCGAGAAACGGTCGAGTCTTGCAAAATTGCGACCGAAGGGGTTCGACGGTTTTCAGAATTCAAACGCACATGGGAGGCTGAAATAAGAAAATTCGATGTCGATTCAATATTAAAGGTCATTTCTGACGGCTTTCCAACAGTATGAGACCCATCGGTTAATAATAACTTAATAACCAATGGATTTAACCGTTGTTTAATATCCACTAACTGTCATATATGATGATTGACTCTCTCATTGAGCAGAGTTCGTAGGTTTATAATTTGCTATGAACCGATGGATTAGAACATTGATTGCTACTTACATACCGTCAGAAAAGTCTTTTACTAGAAAGCAACGGTTTCATCTGTAAAAAAATTCGTAGGTTGAAAATGCTGTCGATAAATCGTTAGAAATTAATTTAAATTTCATGCACTAAATAAGCTGTCAGTTATTTTGCCTGTTTTAACTGTCTCTCCTGTAATTATCAAGTTACATTAGGAAACTTCAGCTTTGATGAGCACATGCCAATCAACATTGATCGTACAATTGGATTTTGTTTTTGAATTTTATGAATATTAGAAGTTTTTTTCTTAGGAACATATCATCAATTAACAATCATGTACACATTAAACCAGATTTAACTTGTAATTTAGTTCGTTCATCAGGCTAAACAACTCTTGAATAACCAGATCAATCCTCAACATTATTTTCTTAGTTTGAACGAGCTCTTCGATGATCCTTTGCTTATGATACAAGTGCCAACACACATTTAATTTAATCCATGCACCCACAAAAATAAAAGGCAACATAATTCAGTCAAGCTCATCCTTAATCAATTTACTTACTTATTGAATGATGAGCTTTAGAGATGGCAATGTGCTCCTTAGTTCTCAAGGCAAGGGTTATGAATTTGTGCTATAGCTTAAGCATTGCACTTCCTTAAGCTTCAAGTACATGCATAACTTCTTATTAGTCAAGCAAGGCTTTGCTCATTTGCAATCTCATTTGTTTCAATTGAAGCCATCACTTCACTTACCTTTCAAGTAATATTTGAGTGACACAAATTCTAAGCAACAAATATTATAATTGGAGTCCTTCATAATTTATCAAAAGGCCTCAACTCACATGAATTTTAACTCTGATGTTTGCATCATGCAAAAAATGATTGGATAAATTTCAATCAATAATAAAAATAAATGCTGAAGTCAAAGCCATCCTAAAGATTTGAGCTCCTTGAAAGGATTATTCACTTGTGGGTCCAGTGGAAATTCACATCATTACTTGTCTCCTTGAAGGAAAATATTTGCGTACATAAGACGTACGGGTTATTCAGAGGATATAAGGGGGTTATATCTGTGTTATACCCTCCTTTATCCTCCCTGTAACCTACCTATAACCTATTTGTAACCTACAAATAAGTTCTGCGCTTATGTAGTTCCGGTAGTTACATGGAGATTACAGGAGGGTATAAAGCAAATATAACCCGCCTGTACCCTCTGAATAACTCCCGACGTACGCAGTGCTGTGAATGCCTTACGCACGCAAATATTTTCCCTCCTCGAAAGGCTTAGGTGGTGCATTATTGTTTGAAGGTAAGGCAACAAAACAAATCAGAATCAGAATTAAAAAAAAAAAATACAGATTTTTTTGCTCGGATGAATAAGTCATAAAATATGATGTGAATACCCTCAACCTCTAACAGGTATGAGATTCCAGACATTGCTTGTCTTATTTGAATCTTTTATGTGTAATGTTTTCAGCTAAGGAAAAGGATATATTTATTTCTTTAGTGAAGATATCTGTCAGATAGTTACAAAAAACAAAGAAGAAAAATTAGCAGCAAATTCAAAAAAAGTCAATAAAGGGTATACAGGCCAAAATTTGACAATTTGGGAGTCTTCCATCGACAAGATTAAGTTTTAGAGATTAATTTAGGAATGGTCGGAGACTAAGATACGAACCCCGACTATCGCTCATGCGTCTATAATTCGAGAATCACACTATATACTCGGGGGGAATCGAACCCCAGATCAGAGGGGACTTACAATTGACAAGTAGATGACCGACCAACTGATCTGAGTACGCGTCACACACACACACACAAATATATATATCTATATCTATATATATATATCTATATATAGAGAGAGAGAGAGAGAGAGAGAGAGAGAGCATAGGTTAATTTAGTGCAGCTACTAAAAAGTTGTTCAAAAAGTTATCCATGCTATTACAAAATTTTATTTTTTAAAAAAGTCAGACTGCAACTTTCTAGCAACCACCGCAAACAACCAAGTATGATAACAAAACGTAACATTCAGCTACAGTTTTTTGAAAAAACAGACAAAATACAGTTTTCTCCGATAAAAAAGAAAAATACGGCGTGTCACCACACGGCCACCGCACCTCCGCCCCAAACACGCCTATATTCTACAATGTATTTGGATTTTTTTTTTTTTAATTTATTTTAAGTATATAACTTAGAGCCTTATATTTAGTTGGTTGACTTAAATAGCTATGTTTACACTCAACCAAGGAGGCTTTTGCCACATCACGAAAGAATCAATTCCATGTGAAGAAAAATTATGATGGAAATCCTCCAAAATATTTATATGCATAGAGATATGAACAAGGGGAAGGAGGTTGCTCCAAAGCACAATATCTACATTGTTTATCCAAAAGCATGGGAATCACATCAATGATGAAATAAAATAAAGCAGCAAATTAGGTACTGTAAGGATGGGAAAAGACAAAGCTTTGATGCTTCTCCCTCCTCCGACTGCTTGATTTGCCATTGTTTCCCACCAACATGACCGGAATATTTATTTGAATGCCTGCAAATGGATGCCACTAGCCTCATTATGGGAAGTTAAGCTTTAACAGTGCTCTTTATTAAAGTATAGTTAGGGTTCTTAGTCACATTAAAATAGAGATAATGAATGAGCAAGGATGATAAAAAGGTAAAAGTAGTGCTAGAGTTGCTTTTAGGCTCAATGTTAACAAAGTGTAACTAAAGCTCAAAAGCAATTTAAGAATATTTTATTATTTTGTTAATCAGAGTCGTAGGATTTCAGTTCATTTTAATATAGTAGAGTAATCATGTGTTAATTTTTAACACATTCTGACAAGTGACAACCATTATTTCTTCTCGGGTAATGGGATGGGTATTTGCTCAATATCATTAAGATTTAAGAGTGTTAATCGAGAGGATTAAGAAAGGAAAAATAGAATAAAAAAAGGTGTAAACCTAAGAACATTGAAACATGAGTAACTGTGGTAAGAAAAAAATACCAAGCTAGTAGAGAATTATGAAGATTAGCTCAGCAAGAAAATTTATCTAATAAAAATGCAAAAAAAACCATGAATCTTCTAAAAAAAACATAGTATCGATCAGTTGGAAGAACTCTGCTCCATCATACAGGAGGAGAGTAGACGGGTTGAACAGAAAGGCGATAAAAGTAGCCCCAATGAAGGGTGCAAATCTTGGTATATGGAATAGATGGGAGATATAGTAAGTCTCATTAGTCATAGGATGAATTTTAAAGAGAGATCTCGTTCTCTATGAGGCAAGAAAGAGTATACAAGGCAATAATTAAGAGAAAAAGAGAAAGGGGACATCCCTGACTCAGTCTATTTGAGGAGTTAAAATATCAAAAGAATTCATCATTAAGCACAATGAAAAAATGAATATTCTTAATGCAGGGTGCAATTCAATTAATAAACATATGTGGGTTGCCTTTCTAAGCAAGTTTGTTAAGAACAGAACCTTGTTAATACTATCAAAAGCTTTTTTAAATCAATTTTAGCATAGAGAAATTCTCCACCATACTTTTAAATGAATCCTTGAATAAGTTCATGAGCAAGAATGATATTATTTATAATATCTCTCTATTTATTGAAAATGAACTAAGTTGAGTATGCAATATGTTATATGTACTTACAATGGCAGTGAACAAGGATCTTGATAATCACTTTATAAAAAGAGTTGCATAGGAAATCAGTCTAAAACTAAAGATAGACTTGGAATGATTTTTTTGGATAAGAGTGAAAAGGCAATGCTTTATCGAATTTGGCATTTTTCTAGTATTGAAAAATTGATGAGAAACTTGAAGAAATTACCTTGTGATGGTATTTCAATAGTGAATGAAAAACTTTATGGTGAAACTATTAGGTCACCAAGTTTTGTCCTCATTAACACTATGTAATGTATGCAAAATCTCTGCATCGGCAATGGGTTGATTCAATTATATAACACTAGAGTGAGAAATTTTGCTACCATAACATAGTTCTACATGAGAGTGAAGATAGAGTAGAACTTCGTGTAGAATTTTTTTTGTAGTTTTCCTTGATGTCTAAGACAATTTCATGCACTCACTTCTGTAAAATTGTAAGGAAATTTTAGTTCATACCCCTTTAGTCAACCAATTAATCTTAATTCTCTGCTTTACCCACTGACTTTCAAGATAAGCACCAAAAATATAATTTTCATGAATGAGCCTAGCCTATGAATTAAAAGAGGGGTTAAGATGGTCTTTATGGATGAGGTAGAGACCCCTCTCGCTCTAACTTGAGCTGATTGACAGATTTTATGAAGGAAGAGAGATATCTTTTTATCAAGTCCTTAGAAAGTGTGTTTTACTTTTCAACTTTTGCACATCATAAATATTATATCTAGTTGACAACATTTGACTTCAATTACGTAGAGGAGCTCAATGAGATCTGTCCAATAATTTGTCAATATAAGTTGTTATTAACTAACCTGAAATTCATTCCTTGGAAATTGATAGGGGAGTGATCGGAGAAAAGAGTGGGAAGAATTTTGTAGGAGGACACGAGATATGAATCAAGACAATCCAAACTACAAAAAGCTCTATTAATACTAGTCCAAATAGGGTTTCTAGGTTGACAATTATTTCACATGAAACAAATACTAGTGCTAGAGTGCTCAAGAAGACCGACTTGAAATATGCATTCAGTAAAGTTAATGAGCTTATATTGAGGAATGAGATAACCCCCTAATCCTGATTGTTAAGCACGAAGTTGAAAACCCCAATAACCAGGAATGTTGCATCAATAGTAGTTGAAATGTTAATAATGATAAAACAAAATCTTTCCTATCATTTGCATCATTTGATGCATAACATGTCAAGTATAATATTGGATTCCTAGTATATTAACACTTCCTTATAAATAAATTTTGACTTCATAGTAATAAGATGGAAAGAAAGAGTAGATGATTTTCATTTGATCCAAATTCTACTATTAAAACAACACAAAATGTTCTTTCGAATATTCTTTTTAAGAATTCAAAAGGGTCATATTTTTTAATCTTAAGGAATAAAATATTGGGTATTAATTAATTATTATTTCAAGAAAATAAAGAATAGCAAGATTTTGATCCATGATTACACTTCTACAGTCTCAAATCCAACCTTCAGTATGAAAGTCCCTCACCTTCCATAATAGAATGTTTGAAAGTTGCATAGGGGATCAACATGATTTGAATATTGAATGATCTTTTTATTGGCTCTGATTTATGACAAGAGCACTTTGTTTTTTTTTTTAATGAATAGGGGTTATAATGACTTTGGGAGGGATAGAAGCGGTGATAGTAAATGGAGGGAGCATGGAGATACTCTTAGTGGGGAGGTCAAATTAGAATGAAGTGCTTGTAGGTTTTTGGGGGGTATATGTTGAGATCCTCAATAAAGACGAGTGAGGTAGAAACTGATGCATTGTGATGGAAGATCACTTCAGGTCTAAATAGTGTTTAGATTTGAAGGATTTGAGGATCCTTGAGGTGCTTCAACCCTCATCATATGGCTCGTGGAGTGATTGGTGCATGTTTGGGTTTTAATACTTTCCTAAGTGACTTGGAGATGGTGGGTTGGGCGATGGGTTGAGAATAAGGCAAGTAGAATTATCATGGTTGCAGGAATTATAGTGTTTGAAGGATGAGGGCTTTAGTCATAAAATACCTTAAGGGAGAATTAAAGACCATTTAAATTAAGAAGTTTTTACATACCAACCGTCCAAAAATTTTAACATAAAATTTTGGCCATACAAACTTTAATTAGAACATTTTAACCACATTTTTCATTATAATCTCCCTCATTTACCAACCATTGAAGGCTTTGAGCATAAATTTTGGGTGATTTAAATGTTATATTTAAAATTTTGGTGGTTAAAATCTTATATTCATTATTTTACGTAGTTGTTATGTAAAAACTATAAGATTAATAGGGATAGTGTTGTAATGAATCTCAATTATTAGGCTAGGTAGACCCGGTCTACAAGGGGAGGCCACTTCTATTATAAATAGAAGGGGTGGCTTGTAGGGGAGGGTTGAGGATAAAGGAACCAAGGAGTGAGAGCTAGGAGGAAGTAGAGAAGAAAGGGAGAGGCTTCAAGGATTGAGGGGAAAGGAACCAAGGAGTGAGAACTAGGAGGAAGTAGAGAAGAAAGGGAGAGGCTTCAAAGATTGAGGGGAGAATCTTGGGGATCTAGGTCGAGGTGATTGAGAGAGTGATCGTGGCAAGATGGGAGCTCAGTGAGATCTTGGGTCGAGGTGAGTCGAGAGAGAGATCTGGAGCTTATTCCTCAATGGTGTAGAAGCCTTGTAATTCTTCTCTATTATCTTAGTGGATTTGGTTGATTCCCTCCCGTGGATGTAGGTCCGAAGGACCGAACCACGTAAATCCTCTTGTTTGCTTGTGTTCTTGTGTTTGCATCTTCTTTGTTGAGATTTATGGTTTGTTCTCTTGCCAAGATTGAGGAAAGAAAGTGTTTTTTTCCCACAACAGATAGTATTGTGTAATGAAGATGATAGGGTGATTTGAACACAAACTCATGCAAAACTAAGTCACATTTTAGTGGAAGTGTATTATCGGCAGCTAAGAGAATACCAATATTGCTGGAAATTTTAGATAGACCTTGTTCTTTCCAACAAGTTAAGGGAATATTTAAAAATTTGATCCAAAGGGAAAATTCACATAATTCCTCTTTGGCAAGACTGAATTTCCATTTCCATCTATTGAAGTGAAGTGCGTACATTTGAGGAAACAAAAATCGTTCCATACAGTGCCATGGTCTTCTTTACTAGAAAACCTACAAGAAGAAATCTCTAGAAAGAGTATTTAAATAGAGATTGTCGCATGACAACATCAAGTAGGGGACCATTGTAATTTTTTTTCCCAATTGTGTGTTCTATAAGGGAGAGATCTCACTCTTTTTGCGTATTTGATAGTTCTTCTTTAGTGAAAGAAACTTCTTCTTCTTCATTAGCAATAAAAGAGCGAGATAATTTTTTTTTATTTTCATTTTGGGTAGAAATAAGGTATTTTCAATTAAAGTTATTTCCTTGAGAAGATGGGGAGGGGGTGGAAGGCTGAAAGAGGGTTAGGAGGGTACAACAATGGAGCCAGATCGTAGGTAATGGTGGAAAATATTTAAGGTAAGAAGAAATTGAGATCCATATATAAGTGGTGAAAGATCATGAATGTCAATGTCTTTATTTAGAAGTCGTGTATGGAGATTAGGGTGATGGAGGATTGAGCATGGATGAGGAGGTGAGGAGGACAACACCACCCTCCAACAAAAAGCCAGAGGTAGACCAGATTAATGTCAAGCCCTTGATGAGTAAGGAGGAGAAGAGAAAAGAAGGTAGGCAACTTTGTTGGGAGGAGAACAAACACTAGCTTAAAAGAGGAACATGCCTGACCTTTCTCCACATCATTGTTATCCGGTGTCAATATATATATATATATATATATCTGAACCAGGTCTTTGAGAGAGTTACACATCACATCTAAATCTTAAATTACTAAANTATATATATATATATATATATATATATATATATATATATATATATATATATATATATATATATATATATATATATATATATATATATATATATATATATCTTTGAGAGAGTTACACATCACATCTAAATTTTAAATTACTAAAACTTTTAACAATATATATCACACAAAATTTGATCCATTAAACTAAAATAATGTTTATTTAATGTATTTTTAATTTAATAATGATATTTATAATAGTTTTAAAAATATTGAGGATGCAATTTTGTATGTGTGTGTGTGGTGTGTTTATTTGTAAGTTTATCATAGTTCCATTCAACAAATAACAAACTTCACTTTACTTGATGAAACAATTACAGCTCCAGTTTCCAATAAGATTTTCTCCCTGATGCAATAATCCCATCTCATCTTTCAACGAGCGATTAGTAAACAATATAGCAAAATAGCCTCAATTTCCAAAACCATTAAGACATGACTGGTAAAATTTACACATCTTTTCAGATTAAGCTATCATAGGCTTGGATTAAAGCTGTTGTTTGGTAGCAACTAACATGCTCCCCAAGGGATAGATCAATAGAGTTTTTTTTTTTTCAACAATCTCAAATGCAATTTGTTTCAAAATGGGTTAGCTATCATTAGTTGAAATTTATGGATGGATTTCATTGGTAAAAGGTGTTGCTAAATGAATGGCATTGAAATGTGAAGATGTAAAGATTTGATTAAGCGTTCAATGGCTATGCTGAGATGGGAAGTACGAGGACTCAAACCAATCTCAAATTTACTAGGCATTGGCTTACTTGGCATATAGTGGCACAATGCCGCCAAATAAATCAGAATGTGAAGACTTCATACATATGGCTTATACTTGCCAGTCATTTGTTAGTACCCAAAAAATTAGTCTCTTGTAAAAAGTATAAGAATTATTATACGTGCACATACAAAGACTAAAAAAGATCAACTTCCTTAAAATCTTCTTCAATTATATTCTGCCCAACCGCTCGTCACTGTTGCTCCAACAACGATGGTTAATAATTAACCTAAGTTGGGTAAGATCTCAAACAATAATAGGATAATTCCATCACATATTCACATGACATTAACAGTTTGATGTGCAGTGCGGACCCCAAACAAGTTCCCATATCTTTATAACAAGACAACAAGTAGACAGCGACAAAGAACCCCAAAAAGAAGTGCAGAGATCGTTGATCATATAAGAGAGGAGCAAAGGACAAGCTGGCCGCCAAGCTGTGGGGGTCTGCTGTCCCAACCAAACACTCCCAGATACATCAATAATAATTAACAAAAAGTCTTTTTTTTTCTTCCATTCCTCCGATCGAGCGCCATTTTTTTTTAATTCAAATAGATTAAAATCATTTTAAAACATTTTTTATACAATGATGAAGCCTTTTAGGTCCACCTCTGCCTTTCTAAACATAGATCGAATCTAAAACATTTACTCTTATAACAAGATTAATGTGATCAAACCGAGCTACACCAACTCTATCACAGATATATTCATTTCACATTCTGTCTCTATGAGTTGAGCAAATTTTACGTGCGGTATCAATATGTGCAGATTATTAGTATTATTGGGGTGATATTCACACCAATAACACCAAATCCGCACCTCTCCGTGTCTATCTTGTGCGAACTAAGGAAAAACTTGAATTATGAAGGTCTGCATTGGAGTCTAAAAGACTTTCGTTTGAATATATCTAAAACAAAATACATGAAATATAATTTTAATACTAGCAGCTCTAGTGATAAGTATGAGTGACAAATTCATTAAAAGATGTGAATATTTTAAAAACCTCCTNGGAAAGTCCTATGGCTAGACCTAGGCTACTAAAAAAATTTCTAGACCTCAACCAAAAGTGAGGTCAACAAAAACCCTCAGAAGGAAGTGTCGAAGCACAATAGCCAAAGGGTGACTCAAGCTCCTGAAATAGTAAGTGATTTCAAGTACCAACATAGTGTTGAGTTTATGTCGATGGATAAATACTGATTCAGGCATATTGAGGCACCATGTTAGCCACATGATGACTTCTCTTGGCAAAATTTTGATGTTGAGCCCTCGAAGAAATTTAAATTCCGCTCATTGGAGTTCCACAAGGGTCGGACTGATTCACCCGATCATACGACCTCTGAATCGACCATTTGCCTGCTAAGGATTATCAAAACCTGAAGTGTTGCATGTTCTTCACCACACCAAGGGAGTCGTCCCTCAGACCAGCTAGAGTGATTATCTCCTTTGTTGACTTCAAGAGAAAGTTTGTGACGTACTTTGCCAGAGCTCAAAAGTCATGGAAAAGTTTGTAGTCCTTAATGCAGGTCCGGCAGGGACAAAACAAACGCCTCTGATGCGTGCTTAACATGCTTAACATACGTCATTGCCCTTATAAAAAAAATGAAAGAGCATAAACTCTAACATGAAACAATAAGATTCTCTCCTTTCACTCGCTTTATGAACACTCTAAATAATAATTTCATCATAAAGGAGAATTTGATATAAAAAGCACCAAGGTATCATGTATATATAAAAAGAAATTTACATTCATATCACACAATTCTTCTTTATTTTCGTATCTCAAGTCTAAACTTCAAAATTTTCGCACATTGCACTCCAAAATTTAATATCATATCACACAGAGCAATATTACTATTTAAAAAAAAAATGAAATTTACATTCTCATGCATTGTTGTAAAGGACCTAAGTACCACTTATGTAAATACAAAAATTTAGCTGTGAGATGTACAAAAACATAAGAATTGTGTGCATTTCGTATCTCAAACCTAAACTTTCATACTTACGCGCACAACACTACAAAAATTAACAATGGGCCAAGAACAACAATTTTAAAATTCTAAATGGGGCATTTATATACATAGCACACATATCTCATGGATGTGAGAAATATTTGCGTACGTAAGACATATGCAGAGCTGCGTACATCACGTTATACCCCCTGTAACCTCTCTATAACCTACCTGTAAGTTAGAAATATATGAAAACAGAACCGCGGAATTTACTAGTTACATGGAGGTTGTAGGGGATATAACACAGATATAACCCTCAAAACCCTCCCTGTAACCTACCAGACGTACGCAGCGCTACTTTCTTCTTACGCACGCAGATATTTCTCCATGGATGTACTTCTCTAACTCCAAAACCGTTTATTTACACACATAGGGCACTCAATTCTTTTGTATCACATCACAAATACCACTAATTACCACTTTTTAATAGTTAAATTCACATTTACGAGATGTTATACGTGTAAATATGAAATTTTTGGCGTGAGATATGTAAATCCATAAGAATTGGGTGCTACTTATGCAAATTCATCATTCTAAAATTTAAAAAAAGGAAATACACATTTTCAAGTAGGGATTTAAAGAACCAAAGTGTCATGTATGTAAACATCAAAGTTCTGGTGCATTTACATACGTAACACTCAATTTTTATGGATTTTATGTATCTCCCACCAAATTTCCATATTTACATGGAAAACCCTCAATTCTGCCTCATGTGCTACAAAAATAGCATTAATGGCCCATTTTAATAGTCAAATCCACCTTTTTTATGCATAGGTAATGTGCTATGCATGGAAATGTGAAAGTTTAGGTGTGAGATACGTAAATCCATAAGAATGTCATGTTGCTCATGTGAATTGTTCTTTAAAATTTAGGTGTTTGATGAGGGAAGACCAAGAAGATTGGGCATAGTATACATAATCTGAAAATGCAAAAAACATTAACAATTCAAATTAAATAAGAACTTGGAGGAAGATTGGAATCGAGATTATCATTAATTTGACTGTAAGAACTCGAGAAATGGTTGAGTCTTGCAAAATTGCGATCAAAGGGGCTCGACGGTTTTCAGAATTCAAACGCACATGGGCGGCAGAAATAAGAAATTTCGACGTTGATTCAATATTAAAGGTCATTTCTGACGGATTCCCAACAGTATGAGACCCATCGGTTAATAATAACTTAATAACCAATGGATTTAACTGTTGTTTTATATCCACTAACTATCATATTAATATAGAAGAAATGATGATTGACTCTCTCATTGAGTAGAGGTCGTAGGTTTATAATTTGCTATGAACCGATGGATTAGAACATTGATCGCTACTTACATACCGTCAGAAAAGTCTTTTACTAGAAAGCAACGGTTTAATCTGTAGAAAATTCGTAGGTTGAAAATGATGTCGATAAATCGTCAGAAATTAATTTAAATTTCATACACTAAATAAGCTGCCAGTTATTCCACCGGTTTTAATTGTCTCTCCTGTAATGATCAATTTGCATTAGGAAACTTTAGTCCCTCATCATCGCTTTGATGAGCACATGCCAATTAACAATGATCGTGCAACTGGATTTTTGTTTTTGAATTTTATGAATTTTAGAAAAAATACATACTTTTTTTTTCTTAGGAACATATCATCAATTAACAATCATGTACACATTAAATCAGATTTAACTTATAATTTAGTTCGTTCAACAGGCTAAATAACCCTTGAAATAACCCAGATCAATCCTCAACATTATTTTCTTAGTTTGAACCAGTTCTTCGACGATCCTCTGCTTATGATACAAGTGCCAACACACATTTAATTTAATCCACGCACCCACAAAAAAAATATTTTTATTTTATCTCGAGGCAACATAATTCAGTCAAGCTCATCCTTAATCAATTTTCTTACTTATTGAATGATGAGCTTTAGAGATGGCAATATGCTCCTTAGTTCTCAAGGCAAGGGTTATGAATTCGTGCTATAGCTTAAGCATTGCACTTCCTTAAGCTTCAAGTACATGCATAACTTCTTATTAGTCAAGCAAGGCTTTGCTCATTTGCAATCTCATTTGTTTCAATTGAAGCCATCACTTCACTTGCCTTTCAAGTAATATTTGAGTGACACAAATTCTAAGCAACAAATATTATACTTGAAGTCCTTCATAGTTTATCAAAAAGCCTCAACTCACTTGAATTTTAACCCTGATGTTGGCATCATGAAAAAATGATTGGACATATTTGGATCAATGATAAAAATAAATGCTGAAGTCAAAGCCATCCATCCTAAAGATTTGAGCTCCTTGAAAGGATGATTCACTTGTGGGTCCAGTGGAAATTCACATCATTAGTTGTCTCCTTGAAAGGCTTAGGTGGTGCATTATTGTTTGAAGGGAAGGCAACATAACTAAGATCAGAATCAGAATTAAGAGAGAAAAGTACAGATCTTTTTGCTTGGGTGATTAAGTTATATAAAATATGATGTGAATACCCCCAACCTCTAACAGGTATGAGATTCCAGACATTGCTTGTCTTATTTGAATCTTTTATGTGCAATGTTTTCAGCAAGGAAAAGGATTTTTTTTTTTTTTCTTCAGTGAGTATATCTGTCAGATAGTTACAAGAACAAAGAAGAAAAACTAGCAGCAAATTAAAAAAAAAAAAACTCAAAAAAAGGCATGTAGGCCAAAATTTGACAATTTNGCAACTGCTGCTATTTGTAATGGCGCGAATAGCAGAATAACAACTAACACTTGCTTCTTTTGGTTTCCACTATTCTTTTTATTGCTGTATGTGAGGTGGGGTGCATATATAAAGAAAGAGAGAGAGGGACAGACGGGNACTAACACTTGCTTCTTTTGGTTTCCACTACTATTTTTATTGCAGTATGTGAGGTGGGGTGCATATATAAAGAAAGAGAGAGGGGGACAGACGGGTAGACAGAGAGAGAGAGAGAGAGAGAGAGAGAGAGGGAGAGGATTTATAGGAATGGAAGGGTAGAAAACAGGGCAGGCGCCATTGTGGAAGGAAGCCGTCTCCTATGGAATGGTTTGGAGAAGAAGACAAAGGTGGAAAATTTTCCAATCACGGAAATACCCTTTAAGATTTTANACTAACACTTGCTTCTTTTGGTTTCCACTACTATTTTTATTGCAGTATGTGAGGTGGGGTGCATATATAAAGGAAGAGAGAGGGGGACAGACGGGTAGACAGAGAGAGAGAGAGAGAGAGAGAGAGAGAGGGAGAGGATTTATAGGAATGGAAGGGTAGAAAACAGGGCAGGCGCCATTGTGGAAGGAAGCCGTCTCCTATGGAATGGTTTGGAGAAGAAGACAAAGGGGGAAAATTTTCCAATCACGGAAATGCCCTTTAAGATTTTCATTTAATTTTTTATATTTTTAATGTATTCTATTTTAGATTGCAAAGGCATAAGTTTAAAATATAAATGGTACTTTATTTCTAAATGNGTTATCTCAAATCAAAACTTTCATTATTACAAATATGATATAAAAAGTAGCACTCATTATCACTTTTTAATACTTAAATCTATCTTTTCATCTATAAGTAAAGTGTTATGTGTATAGAAATGAATCATCGGGTATAAGATAGGTAAATTCATAAGAATTGGGTGTTATATGCATGTAATTTTCCCTTAAAAAGAATGGAACCCAAATTTAATATTTTAAAATATAAAATTATTTTCAAATAATAGAATATGATTAATTTTACATTGATTGAGATATTATTCAAAACAAAATATCAAATTTTAAGTTTTTTTATCAACTAAATTAGTTTGACACCTAAATACTTAACAAACTTCATTTATTTTGAAATATTATTGCTTATTATTTTCATAATATTATCAATATTAACTATAGTATATCAGTCAAACAATGAATATAATATGTAGAATAACATTCATGTATGTGTGTGTGAGACCGAGTGGGTGATGCTCAACATTTCTAACTATAATGAATAAAGGCTATCACACAATGTAAGGGGAAAATTCGACATTCCCAAGCAACTTATAGGTGCCCCCCTAGATTTTATAGGGAGTCCAAGTATCAATAAAGATTGTATCCAAGAACATCCTGAAGGATCCTCTCATCGGGGTAAGAGCTACCTATCAGATTATGGTGATTCATCTTCTACCCAATATCATAGCAGCATCTCGATGATCGGAGCTCCTATCCAATGATCAGAGTTAAAGGCTGGAGCGAGATAGTTAGTCATGGAAAACAAGCCGACTGAGCCAAATACTACCAACCCAAAATCAATCAAGTGCCGACCGACAATATCAATTCAGCATAGCCAACCAAGTGGTCCCTACCGAACCACTGGATTATATTTATAAAATACCCAAAATACCCTGTAATGCACTCATTAAAATAAGAGCAAACATGTAATTATACATATTGTACCCTCCTCGACTATAAATAAGGAGATCATTTCTTCAATAAATGCTGATAAAAAAATTTAATTTAATGTTTATTAATGTGCATTTATGTATGCTTTTTTCTCTTCCTTATGTCTTAGACTATATTCCTTGGTTGTGATTCACAGACAACTAATGGTTCAACATCTTAAAATGTACAGTGAATGTGGACCATGCCAACAATAAGGAAAGGAGTAGCATAAGGAGAAGAAACTCAACACTAAGACAACACCAACATGGAATGTACTAGAGATTTTGTACAGCAGCAGATCCAAGAGCTAAAGGAGCAGATGATGATAGCCCTCAAAGAAGTAATTGCTCCAGGAAGAGAGTAGATTACATGAGAGCAGAAACATCAGAGAATCCGAACCTCGAGAAGATCCAAATGGGCTAAGACAAA
Organism: Phalaenopsis hybrid cultivar; assembly: GCA_002079205.1. Lineage (NCBI taxonomy): Eukaryota > Viridiplantae > Streptophyta > Magnoliopsida > Asparagales > Orchidaceae > Phalaenopsis > Phalaenopsis hybrid cultivar. The sequence goes on along the minus strand of JXCR01137409.1, from coordinate 16,551 downwards.
AAGTATGGGAGGGTCCGCCGATAGAGGAATAAGAGGTCCATTATCATAATACCAAGAGATTTGTTTCACGAAGTGAAACCCACTGAGTCGGTGCTTATGGTGCTTAGATGCAATCCATCCAGATTAAGGTATGAGTAGAGGTATCAACCTACCTCTTTCAATAACACTAAGGGGAAAGTTCAGAACTCTCAACCAACTTATGAGTGCCCCCTAGATTTTATAGGGAAGCGAAGGATCAATAAAGATTAGATCCTAGAACACTCTAAAAAATCCTCTCATCAAGGTAACAACTACCTATCAGACTACAATGATTTATCTTTGCCCAATATCCTAGTCTCGTCTTGATGACTGGGGCTCCTCATCCAATGATCAAAAGTCAATTTCCAGAGAATGATAGTTGGTTGGAGAAATCAAACTAATTGAGCCAAATCCTACTGACCCAAAATCAGTCCAGCATCGACCGACAATATCGATTTAGCATATCTGACCAAGTGCTCCCAACCGAACCACAAGATTTTATTTATAAAATACTCAAAATACATGTAATGCACCTATTAAAATAAGGGCAAATATATAATTATACATATTGTACCCACCTCAGATATAAATAAGGGGATTATTTATTCAATAAAGGTTAATAAACAATTCAAATTATTGTTTATTAATGTGCATTTATCTCTATTTTTTTCTCTCTTAAGTATTACTCTATATTCCTTTATTGTGATTCACGGATAAATAAGGATTTAGCATCCTAAAATGTGTAGAGATTTTGTCATCACCTACCATTCACTTGTATTTTTTATTACTTGGTTGGAGCATTTCAATCGATTCCTTAAAAAATTCAATATTTCTTGTGTACCACAAATATTGATAAAGGCACAAGTGATATTATATTTTTTGGCAAATTTCTTTGAGCTATGCAAGCCTAATGAAGGAGCATCTTTGACTTGCACTTTACACATTGATGGAGTTTCCAACCAAAAAAGGGCAGGACTTGGTCATGCTAAGCAGTTCGACCGAAGAACACATATACCATTCAGTTACAATGGATTTTGAAGTCATAAACAACCAAGAAAAATATGAGTCAAAACCAACACACAAGCTATAGTCGATCACCAGCCTTTGGCACATCATCACAAGGGGGCACAAAATTCTCAGGTCATTTTCACCATTAAAGGGCCAACACAAATTTCCCCTTACTACTTATATTTCTTTTCAAATTGGATCAAAGCAAAGGCGTTTGCCCTGATTACCATGGAACATGTCATAAACTTCATAAGGAAAGATCTTATCTGTCGATATGGACTACCACTAGTCATCATCACAAACAACTAGACCCAGTTTGCTGAGGACTTTTACCAAATTCAGAGAATCAACCCAAAGTTTGTGTCTGTAGATAATGTTCGAACCAAAAAGCAAGCATATCTTGATAAGAAAAATTGATTTGAATCTGCTAAGGAAAAAGTTAAGGGATCAAAGGTAAATTAGGCCGAGATCCTTCCATCAGTTATCTGGTCGGTTTGAATGACTCCTTTGACATTAACAAGTAAACTTCATTTGTGTTGTTGCATGGAATGGAAGTGATGCTACTAGCCAAATATATTAACCATAGCAAGAGAGTCGTGACAACCTCAATATTCAATAAAGAAAATCTGATCGACCGATAAGAGGTGAACGATGAAGGTTATTGTTAGCACTTGATATAGTAGAAAAAAAAAAGAGAAACTCAATTTTTTGACCATAGGAAGTCAAAAGGAGGACAAGCCACAACTACAATAAGCACATTCAAGAGAAGATGTTCGCCCTAAGGGACCTTGTATTAAAAAAAGCCGACTCAGCTGCATTAGTACAGGTGACCAGTAAGCTAGACTAGACAACGACTGACCTATTTATCATTAACCAAAGGGTTGCTCGCTGAGCATACAAATTCAACACATATATAGGGAAAGGAGTCTCTCAAATATAGAGCAGAGATGACATCAAAAGATTTTTTGTTAGAAAATTTCTTTTTATCAACATACGAAAAATAATAAAGGCATTTTTGTTCTAAAAACTTGTAATGTTTACACAGAAATATTAAAATCATAACCTGACTAACTATATATGTAATCCTAGGTTCAAATAACACTCAAAGAATTTAAGGAGTACATACATGCTGATAGTTGGCCAACATTCGGGGAATTTGAGATTAGCTAGAAAAATCTACAATGATGCAAGTTATATGATTGATTGGAAACCTCAAAGCTGACAGTGATCGTACAATGTCTGATCGGCAAAACACACAAAAAATTGGCCTTCAACACTCACAAATCATAAAAAATTTGTCTCCAAAGTTGGATCAGATCAAGCTCTAAAAGTGGTTAACTGCTCATTAGCGACAAGATCCATGATAGCTACCAAGTAAATCTCCCCATAAGCTATTTTGATAGTTATCCTCACAAAAGTAGCGAAAAAATATGCTTAATATGTCTAACAAGGTGAACTTGTCAAGGAACCAAACATAATGTAGGCAAATGGATCAAACCGAAAGGATAACATGTGGTAGAAAAGCTTCCACGATCATGGGATCTCAGCTCGACGATAATATATGACATACAACATGATGACAATGATTGAATTAAGCTTAACCTAGATCTGAATCACACCACAGTGATTGAGAATTAATTGTAACTCATGGTAGAATAGCAGTCAAAAACCTAATTGGAACAAACCTTTATTGAAGATGAGGTCTATCACAAACTTATTAATCGCCCGATCAGAAGGCACTACAGCTCAGAGCTAGACATCATCATCAAAAACAAAAGTCTCTTGCAACAAAGATATGTCCCTTAAAACATAAAATACCTATCAGCCTCTGGAATAAAACAGAAGAGCTTTAGAGAGTATTTGAGAGCTATGCAATGAAAGTGAAGAAACAAAGAAAGAGAGGCGAGAGGAGGTTATAGAGCTCAATGCCAAAAAATCAACCCTCAACCCCTTATATAGAGTACCAAAGAAAGTGAAATTGTTGTGGGGTTGTACCTCAATTTTTAAAACAATAAATTGTGGAGATAAAATGTTTGGAAAATAATAAAAACAAATTTTATTAGGATAAGCATTGTATTACAAGTGATTCATTCATCGCTTCAACTGAGACAAGTCCTTGCAAACGCAGCATCAAATATAAGATATTCCTACCAAACCTACACCTACCTACACTATCCACTTCACTTTGGAACCAAAGTATCGAGTAGGTCTCTTGAACGAATGCCAGCTCCAATGGAAGAATTGCTAGCTCCCCTGTGTGCTCCCACCTATGGGCTAACATCTTCAACCGGAGCTTCTTCATCACCTCCTCACATTGCATCTTGGCTGCATGGACAAAGCATTCCTCCATTTTGTCCAAGTGACGGTCTAGTGACTTGGAGATTTTTTGTCGTCTTTTGGTCTCCTTCTTGCTGATTCTATGAGAGCTGGCTGGGCGATCAACTACGTTCCCCTCACTCTTAATCAACGTCGGTGTCCTTTCCAATGGCCCTGAGGGGGGGGGGGGTGGGGTTAGCCATCAACCTAAAAAGGAGATTCAACAATCTCAACCACCTTGTGTGCATTAGAAAACAATGTTAGTAAATACAAGAAAAATTGTAAACCAAAAAGATCTTCTCTCCTTGTACCAATGAGCTGATTCATCTCAAACTATCAAAGCAATGAACTGCTCTCACAGGGTGGCCGTGGAGCACTCACTATTTTATGACCATTAGCCGACAACGAAGTTCCAACAACTTCCCACGCCTCAAACATAGGGGCCCTAGCAACTTTTGGTGTGAGAGGGCCGACCGGCTGACTACGAGTCACATCGATTACTGGAGTCATTTTACTGACAATTGGACTACCTAACATGCTTCCTTCCACCCTTTCTTTGTTTTGGCAGAGGTCATGAAGTGAGACAGACAATCCATTTTATCATTCAGTTCTTCCACCCTCTGTTTCTAGTAAACATGTTGTTTTATCTGATTCTTGCCCTTGGGTCCACTTCCTCCTTCCGTTCTCTTTTCCCCCTCAATTTTTTTCTCACTTAGAGATTTATTTTTTGCCTCAGGGCATGAGAATGACTAAAACCCTTCTCATCATATTGTCATTCGACATAGCGCCTGAAGGTTTCTTATCACTCGACATGAATATGTGTCGAACGATCAAATGCATGGAAATGCAAGAACAAGTGGATAGCGGAAGAGTCAATCACACCCTATTTATTAGAATCACAGGCACAAAAATCCAAAGAGTGTAATTATTAACGTTCAATTACAAAATAATTGAATATACTTTTTGCATTTAATTCTCTTATTCTCATTGCAACCATCGTTTTCATGAAGTAAGAGCATCATAAAAGTAAAACATGTACATCAAAAACACCTTAGCAAGAACCCAGATGAGTACCGACAAGTTAAAAGATAAAGCACGGCTCGAAGAATTGGACATAAAATAATCATTATTCTGCCATTTGTTTCAATTTTATGAACTTTGTGTTGTATCAGAAATCTATTTGATTGTCAATTATGCATGTTTAATTTAACATATTTAGAGCTTTCATAATCAGCACCATCGTATACTTATTTAGCTCTTATTGTTTTTATAAATAAATGTCAGCCCATTGATTGGCCAATCAGAGTTACAGTGCAGCGAGAGAGGACGAATAGTTATTCTGTATTTTTCCCCTTTATATAGATTAATTTATTGCCCTCAATTTTAGCTAAGGAGAATGCCTGCTCCATGATTCATACAAGACAAACACAATTAAATGATAGATATAAACATATAACGGCGTTGAGTAACAGAAGAAGAATTAAGTGTTCGTTTTGGACAGTTTATAAGTGCGGCGGTATTTTTAAAAACGTCGTGGTACCGTTTGAATAACGTGTTTTGCCCGCTTAATAGAAAACATAGTTCGGGCGGCATTTTAAGATAAACAGTTTATCCTGAAAAGTATGAACGATCCTAAATAGACCCTAAGATTGGGGAAAAATTTGCGTACATAAGACGTACGCAGAGCTGCGTACGTCTGTAACCTTCAAACAGGTTATAGGGAGGATTCTAGGAGATTATAACCACGTTATACCTCTTGTAACTTCCCTGTAACCTACCTGTAACCTACCTATATATGAAAACAGAAGCGCGGAACTTACTCGAAGTTACAGGTAGGTTACAGGGAGGTTACAGGGGGTATAATGCGGTTATAACTTTCTGGAATCTTCCCTATAATCTGTTTGAAGGTTGCAGACGTACGCAGCTCTGCGTACGTCTTATGTACGCAAATTTTTTCCCTAAGATTGGAGGTTGTGATGATTCTTTGTTCAGGGAGACCCTTCTGATTCTATTTTTGCTGCCTTGTTTATTTATTTATTCCCGTTTTCCAAATAGGGAGCATTTAGAGCCTGTGAGTTTTGCCTATCTGAATGGCTGTACAGCTCACCACCTTAATGGTTTGATGTTACCGATCCAAGATTCCCTGAATATGAAGAACAGCAGCTGAGCAGGATAAAGACATGTCTGTCCATCTGTCTTCTGACATGACATTCATGTTTATTTTCTTAATGTTGAGTCTTAAATGGTGAGATATGTGATTTAAATTCATTGTTTTGAACAAATATTTTGCACTAATCATTGTTTCTGGGTCTGACATTTCAATTTTATGAATGCATTTGATGTCATATTTATTTATTTTTTTGAAATTTGATAAATGATTGAGAAAATTGTTTTTTTTCTGCATTCACTAAGGTTTACATAGTTTCAACAGAATATTCAAACTGTTTATTTTATTGTAGAACTTTTGGGATCTACATACAGACCAAATTATTCTTTATGTATTTTTATGTCTACACGTAATTTCTTATATTTGTATGTCTGCATAACCATGAGCAGTTGTCCAACTAGCAAGATTTAAGGCCCGTTTGGGACAGCTTAAAACAGCCTTAGTGTTTGTTTAGAATTTTCGGTCAGCTTATTAAAAAACGTTGTTTGAAATTTAGGAAGAATTTCGCCCGCGGCATTACCCCCGCGGGCAGCGTATCTTTGCTGCGTTTAATCCTGATCTATGTCACTACCCTTTCATAGCAATCGCAAATTACCGCAAAGAGAGAGAGCCCTAGCTCGCGATCCCTAGCCGCTTCTGCTCCCAGCCCTTTGCTTAAGCAGTCGCAATCCCTAGCCGCTTCTGCAGTCGCTCCTTCCCTTCCCTTCAGATCCCTAGCCGCTCCTGCAGTCTCTCCTTCCCTTCCCTTCGGCATTCCTAACTACCGCTTCTCTCCCTGCTTCTACGACATTCCTAACGCTCGCTCCTGCTCTTCACGTAGATCCTCTCCCTGCTTCTTCGACATTAATCACAGACGACCGCCAGCTCTTCCCTTCGACATTCATCCCGTTCCAGGTAAATTCATTCTCCCCTCTCATCAAGCATATCTCTTCTTGATGGGAATCTTCTCTGTATGTAGAGTTGAATCCCTGAAATTTCTAACTGGTTTGTCATTAAAATGCACAAACAAAACAATTAAACAGTTTATTCAAAATAGAGGCAGTATAGTCATTTATCCAGAATCAGCTGTTTTCCAAACGCACAAACCAAATAGTCAGACAACTTATCTGGATCAGCAGCTTATCTGGATAAGCTGCAGCTGCCCCAAACAGACCCTTAGAGTGAATTTGGACCTTTCGCCCAAACACCAATTGAAGGAAGGATGGGAGCAAATGACAGAGAGAATGAATCTGGAATGATGAACATCCGAGCAAAGGTTAGTTGGGAGCTGAAGAACGAGTACATAAGTCCGAGTACCAAAGGGCCGAGCATAGAAGGCCGAGTATGAAGGATTGAGTACCAAAGGGAGGTTGCAGAGATTCCTAAAAGCAAAGAAACTTGGTGATCTCTCGTTGAATCTGAAGAGAAAATTTTAGAAAAGATCTCGATTTTTATGATGATGTGACTAAAAAGAGGAATGTATCCATAGAAATCAAGGCATAATAAAAGCTTGTTTTTATCTCTTGAGAGAAGGCCATTCCTTTAAATGAGGGCATTGGATGTAAAATAAATTATACCCTTCAGATCCATAAACCTTTGATTGTTGAGCTCTATTTCATTTATTCAGTTGTTACGTTTCCTCTCACATTCTCTCCCTCTTTCTCTCTCCTAGTCTATGATTTATTCTTTACGTGTGATTAAGGATAAAAATGGATTCAACACCTTAAGAAGATGCGATGAACATGAAACAGATCATAAATAAAAAGAGGAGCCACACAAGGAGGAGCAAAACCACAAAGAAGTCATATGCAAAATGGACTGCACTAAAAATTTTGTCCTTCAACAAATCAATGAGATAAAGGACTAGATGATGGAAATAATCAAAGGAGACATCACTCATGTAACAACATTACAACCTCAACCAATAAAACCTTCATGTCATAGAGGGAAACAGGTGCAAATACCAGCCAGACAGCGAGGGCCCCCGTGAGGCTATAGCAGAAGAAGGCCGTGTGGAGAAACCATGACTATGTCGACTAGAGAATGTTTTCTCCAAGGAGATATCTGAAGTTGAATCTCTTGATTGTTTGAAGATTCTATTGCTGAAGTCATACCGAGGAAGGTCAGATCTGGTTGATCCTATCACCTCTTTTGAATATTTAGTATGCTTGCCGAGGATAATTGATGCCATAAAGTAGCGACTCTTTTTCACTAATCTAAAAAAGTATGCTCTTCAATGGTTTATAACTTTCCATTTGGGAAAATCACCTCCCATGAAAAGTTTAAGAAATTCTTCATTGCAAAGTTTGTTAGCATAAAAAAGCCACACAAAAGCTTATAAGATTTATTGGAGCGTCATCAAGGACATAAAGAAACTCTACGTGCTTTTGTGGCACATTTGCACAAGGAGGTATCAGAAGTCTCTGACCTAGAGCCAATAGTCGCTCATGTTGCGCTAGCACAGAGAAACCCGCCAAATTATGTCTTGCTACTTGAATTATTGTGAGACACCTCTTAAAGCAATCCAATTCCCAATTGATACTCAACCAAATTAACAAACAATTTAAAGTTTTAAAATAAGTAATGAAAAGGTATCTAGTAAAATTAAAAAAATATATATATTTAAGTTCGAGTCATTTAAAATGGACATATTCTCCGAGATAAGAGCCGAGCATTAAATCTCTTATTCATTAAAATGTCACACCCTTGGTCTAGAAGACGGTACACATCGACAACGCAAGACATGATGAAATGAAATGAATATGTTTTGTATTCTCAAAGAAAGACTTGCATGCAAATTAAAAGAAAATTGTAAATTTTATTAAAACTAAAAAGTTTAATGATACAACTGGATTGAAAATAAAAAATTCGCTGAACCAATACAAACATGATAACATTAAACAACTACCTAAACCCAAGAAAAAAATACAATAGCCAAAGCAAATAATGAAAAAAAGATACCAAGAAGAAAATAACTAAAATTGAAAAACTTGCTCGTGGAGATGGTCATACTGGTGGCTGAATACAACCTGCACAAAAATATCAAAGAATGAATTTAACAAATTCAGTAAATAACAACTATATATTAAAGTATAAATGATAAAAAATGAGGAATACGGTATGGAAAACAAATAAGGACAATCAATATGTACATATGTAACACTATAAGATAACAAGAGAGGGATAAACAATAAATATGCATATTATACGAAAACATGCAATCATTTTCATCAAGTTTCTTATTATTTAGTTTCAAATCACTATTTAAATAGTAGGACTTTATATACACACTAAAACTAAGAAGGTTAATACCAACCCAAAAAAAAACCCGATAATTTCTTGTAGAGTCATTACTTTGTGGGTCTGTCGGTCTAGCTAGCCAAAATCCAAAGAGGTTCTACCGCCTATATACCATCTCTTACGAGCATGTCAATTTATTTTCACAGGTATAATATATAAGGAGTATGTAATTTTACATAGGTGTGTGATTTGGCAGATACAATTTCATAAAGTGTAGAAAAAAAGATTATAACTACAATATTAATTTAAATATACAGAAAATTTTATAGCAATAAAATAAGATGGATAGTGATCTCATTATAAACAATAATTAAAGCTTATGACAAGTATAAAATTGAAATTACAAGGGCATATCTAGCAATCCTATATAATAACTATGAATCTATTACAATTAACAATGGTTAACACCCCTAACTGAAAACGGTATGTTTATCCTCTAATAAGAAGTAGTTACTTACCGCGTGACATCATACATGACACTTCTACGAATTTAACGGTTCGACTATTGATCCTACACCAATTAAGAAAATAAATTAATTATGTGGTTAAGTTTTCACTACTTTGGTATAAACTAATCAACATTCATTACTACTATTTTTATTGTTGTTAATTTATTATTAGTAATTTTGTATTTTTAAGAGAAATAAATTATACTTTTACTTAACTCTAATTAATATAATCAATGTAGTATGTTGTTTTTGTTTTATTAAGATATAGAAGAAATTAGGACTTCTAATTTTCTAATTAAAATTTTGGGGGATTTACATAACATATAAAGATTTAGTGAATATTAAATGAAAATAGCATCTTCCAATTCTACATGCCCTTAAATCCTATTTCTCTCTCGATTTTCCTTAATTTCAGGATTTCACAAATCTCATCAAGGAGATGGATTTATGGGATTTAGGAGTTGCAGTGCATGAGAGGAAGAATGATGAGGGTTACCTTCCTCGATGATTTTGGGTATGAATAAATGGAAGGAGGAGAGGTGCCTCGATCCCATCATTGCCTTCACTGCTAGCTACAATCGCTACTGTGTCAAAGGGTTTAGCACACGGGAGCAAGAGGACTAAGCAAAATTTTGAGAGAGATGGAGGAGAAGATCGACAGACTTCAGTAGAAACAAGAGGCAAGAGAGAGGTGAGGTTTGTTCGATGCCTTAACGCGTGCTTTATTCTTATAAGAAGGAGAGGCGAAAGGAGAAGGTGGAAAAAACATAAAGAAAAGAATCACGATATCCAATTCAAGAAGGCGTCATGGGAAAGTGGAAGACAAATCAGGAAAGTAGTAAAAGGAAAGAGAAAATATTTTGATCCTTACATGTAACCACCTGGTTGAAACACGACCATGGAAACTTACTCGCCACATGTTTGAAAAAACTGAAGTTATGAAGGTAGAGGTAATGAATACCGATAGTTGGGTGGATTCATACATCCATTTCCTCATAACTAGAGAATTTCAATTTAATTAAAGGATCATAAGTGGTTTAAGATCAAGACAGTGCACTACCACATTCTGAACAAAGAACTCTTTTAAAGATAAGAAAATCTCATTGTACTTAAGATGACTGTGCATACAAGAAGTTCATTCAGACAAATTTAAAATCCATATTAGAGTACAAACTTTAGCAAATCAGGTACTAAGATAGGGTTACTTCTTGCCAACTCTTAGGAAAAATATTGAATATTTCTCCAAAAGAAGTAAACTATGCAAAAAAGTTTGCTCCAAAAAAACTTAGGCCATCCCACAAGCTACAACCCATAATGATTCTTTGGCCATTTTCCAATGTTAGAATCAACCTCGTTGAAGCATTCCCTCCCATCAAGGGATAAAACAATTTATATTACTCACAATTGATTATTTTTAAGTAGATCAAATTAAAAATACTAGTCAATACGACTGTTGAAGTCACCTGCAACTTCATTTAAACTAATCTTATTTGCCAAAATTGCATACTGATGGTGATTATCACAAAAAGAAAACATATTTTATGGACCAAAAAGTTAAGGAATTTTGATAGAGTCAGGATATCATCCTAAAATGTAATTCCATTCATCATCGTCAGCTAAATGGATAACACTACAGGAAAATAACAAAAACAAACAGTAAAACTGAGGACAAATATAGTGTCAGAAATTTTGAATTGATTCTCAACGGCCTAGCANTGTAATTCCATTCATCATCGTCAGCTAAATGGATAACACTACAGGAAAATAACAAAAACAAACAGTAAAACTAAGGACAAATATAGTGTCAGAAATTTTGAATTGATTCTCAACGGCCTAGCGATGGTACATTGATATTATCCCTTCCAACAACTTTCCAACAAAATAAGTCATAGAATTCTAGCAGAATATTTTTTTTTGGTTATTAAGGCTAAACCGACGGTCTAATGCATCAACTCATATTGAATTAAAAACCAACTGACTAATTTTGTTAGAAATTCAGCACATCCGCCTTTTAGGTTACAAACCGATGACTATTTGATTTTAATTGATTGTTAAATCATTAGTTATTAAGTCACTAAAATCTGACGTGTTTAATATTTTCGGTAAGCCGACTTAAAAGCTTATAATTATTGAGCCAATGCCAAAATTTCTCATTTCTATCTCTCGTACGTGCTCGAACTTTGGAGCTTGCATTCGCCCCTTTGATCCCATTTTCTCTACACTATGCCATTTCTCAATTTCTTAAAATCAAATCAATGCTAATCTGTCTTTCCTCTAAGTTTTTATCTAATTTGAACCGTTAGTTTTTTTGTATTTTTTTGATTACGTGTTTTTGAGAAATTCAANCTTGCATTCGCCCCTTTGATCCCATTTTCTCTACACTATGCCATTTCTCAATTTCTTAAAATCAAATCAATGATAATCTGTCTTTCCTTTAAGTTTTTATCTAATTTGAACCGTTAGCTTTTTTGTATTTTTTGATTACGTGTTTTTGAGAAATTCAATTTTTTTTTTATTAGGTTTTGTATGCTTTTCATTATTTCTATGATTGCTAAATCCTTAAGACTTCATTCTTATGCCTCCCCCTATTTAGCAACTTAATTTTAAGGGAAATTTACATATGCAATGCACAATTCTTAGGTATTTACATATCTCACATATAAACTTTCATATTTACATTCATAGCACTGTTACTTTAAAACAATGCATGGAAAGGTATATTTTACTCTTAAAAAGTAATAATAGTATTATTCTTGTTGTGATATTAAAAATTGGAATGCTTTGAGTGTATATAAGAGAAAAAATATTTATATTTTATTACCAATTTTTAGGTTGCTCGATTGAAGATTTTGATGGAGTGAAATGACAGAACCTTGATATTTTACGTTGACACCAACATTTAGCTATTTTGTTGATTTGTTAATCAACATCTCAAAATCTTGGCTCTATCACAAAATATTAGTATCACGCTCAAATGAAAAATATGTTGATTTCCCTCTCTTTTTGCCATATCAACACCTTCACTAGCTATGATTACATCTTTGTCTGCTTTGGTAGAGGGGCATACTGCTACTGCTGATCTGGAGGCATCAGGTAGTAGTAGGAATACTTATCAACTTAAGCTAATGGAACTCACGTAGGTTTCCTTTTCTTTTATTGTGTAGTTTTGTCTTTTCAATTTCAATAGTTTGTAGATTACACTTAAAGTTATGATCATACTTTTATTAGAAATTATGTGCACTAAGGATATTTCCTTTCCTTGTTACTAATTTTATGGCTCAGCGAGGATGTGTTTGGCTCACTACTCAGGGCCCGCGATCCTCCGAATTACCAAAGGGAGAGCGAGCAAGCCAAATAATATCGAAGCTCCAACTACGGAGGCATGGGGGTCTCCAAATATACTAGTGGGCCACTATCACATACAAAATATAAGAGAAGAGTGGTCAAAGTTAATTTAAATTAAATATGTGTTAACTATTTCATTACACTGACAAAGTCTAAAGTTGAGAAGAGAGCCCAGGGCTATCGAGTTACACACACACACACACACTCATAAGTAGTAGTTTGACTAGACCTAGATTGATAATAAATCTCCGACAACTAAGATAATTAACAAGAGTAACTCGTATACAATTCAAATAAATATTGAAATTTATTTAGCCTTTAACTTCTTTTAACCATTTTTTACAGAAGACCTTGTAGAGGGTGAAAGAGAGTTGAACCTAACAGTCAGGCAGTATTATCATCCTGGGTCATGATCCGTCCAAGTACGAGCTATGAGGGAAGTTGTCAAAAGCAAGAAGAACGATAAGATCTATGGGTTGGAGTTTAAAAGGGTAGGAGTACGACATTCATCCCTCTAGTGAATTTGGGGCATCCACTTCTACTAAGGAGGAGGACGCTCGTAGACAGGTTGTTACACAGCTCACCTAGTTGAGATCAGAGATGAGGTTGGAGATGGAGCTGAAAATGAAATTAGATTTAGATGCATTGATGATATACAACACTAATACATAATAGTGATACACAGTGACACACATTGATGATATACAACATTGAAGAATATATAGTGATGTTTTAATACTGATCATATGGTATTTCTTTGATGGACTATTATAGAGAATATTTTATTTTTTTCTTATGTACTAGTCATATGAATATATATTTATGTTTGAAGACATCAGTAAAAAAGCTTTCATTATTTAGTTGAAATTTATTAACAGTCAATTGTTTATAACTATTTTGGATGCAGGACTACGCAATCGATTGCAATGCCGAACAACTAGTACTTTCCCCGTATATACAAAATGGAGTTGATAAAAAAATAACACAAAAAGAAAACTAATAAAACTAAAAAATGGGTCAGTTAAATTGGGTTAACCTGAGTTAGGTCAGGTTGATCCGATGGATCAGTTGAATTATGTTAACCAAAGTTAGGTTGGGTTAACCCAATGAATCAGTTAAATTTGGTTAACCCGAGTTAAGTCGGGTTGACCTGGTGATTCAGTTGAATTGGGTTAACCCTAATTAGGTCGGGTTGACCCAGTGAGTTAGTTGAATTGAGTTAACCTGAATTAAGTCGAGTTGAGCCAGTGAGTCAGTTGAATTGGGTTAACCCGTGTTATGTTGGGTTGACACAGTGAGTCAATTGAATTGGATTAACCTGAGTTAGGCTGGGTTAACCTAACTCAGCTTGACCTAGTGATTCAGTTGAATTGGGTTACCACACTTCGATTGAGTTGACCCGATGATTCAGTTAAATTGAGTTAACCCGAGTTGGGTCAGGTTGACCTTGACCACGTGATTCAGTTGAATTGGGTTAACCCAAGTTACGTTGGGTTGACCTGGTGAGTTAGTTTAATTAAGTTAACCTGAGTTAGGTTTGGTTGACCCGGTGATTTAGCTTAATTGAGTTTAAGTTAGGTTAGACCCAAAAGAACTTATATTTGAATAAGTCTATGTTAGGTTGAACTAAAGTTAGGTCTAGGTTGGGCTAGACATAAGGTTTAATTTAGGTCAAATGTGGGCTAGACCCAAAGGGTTTCATGCAAGATTTAGGTCAAATTTGGGTTAGACATAAGGAATGGAGTTTAGGTCTAATTTAAGTTAGACCTAAGGGGATTTAGGGTTTAGGTCTAGTTTGAGTTAGACCAAGGGTTTAAGTTAGGTCTAATGTGGGTTAGACGTAAAAGTTTTAGGGTTCAGGAGTAATTTAGGTTAGACCAAAAGGTGAGTTAGGTCTAATATGGGTTAAACCTATAAGGTTAAGGTTATGTCTAATGTGGGTTAGACCTAAAAGGTTTGACTAGGTCTAATGTGGATTAAATCTAAGAAGTTTAGGTTAGGTCTAATGTGGGTTAGACCTAAAAGGTTTGATTAGGTCTAATGTGGGTTAAATCTAAGAAGTTTACGTTAGGTCTAATGTGGGTTAAACCTAGGAAGTTGGTTGTTATTTGGGTCCAAGGTGGGTTGGACTCAAAGGATTGAGCTAGCTCTAAGTTAGGTTAGACCTAGAAGGTTGGTTGATGTGTGAATCCAATGTGGGTTAGGCCCAAATGATTGGTCCAGGTCTAAGTTAGGTTAGATCTAAGAAGGTTGGTTGATGTTTGGGTCCAATCTTTGTTAGAAATAAAGGATTGGGTTATGTTTAAGTTAGGATATACTTAAGAAGGTTGATGTTTGGGTCTACGTTTAAGTTAAACCCAAGGTTGGCTCATTCTTTAGGTCAAAGTTGGGTTAGACCTAAAGAGTTGGTTGATATCGGGTCTAATGTAGGTTAGATGCAAGGAATTGGGCTTGATTTAAGTTAGGTTAGACCTAGGTAGGTTGAAACTAGGTTTAAATTAGGATAGACCTAGTAGGGTTTGAATTTGAATTAAATTTAAGCTAAGTTAAACTTAGTGAAATTCTGGGTTGTGGCTAGGTTTAATTTAGGCAAGACCTAGGGTTTAAGTTAGGTCTAATGTCAGTTTGACCAAAAGTCTTGGGTTAGGCTTAATATGGTTTAGATCTAAAGTTTAGGGATAAGTTTAATGTGGGTTAGACCTAGGGTTAGGATTAGGTCTAATGTGGTTTAGACCAAAAGCTTAGGGTTAAGTCTAATGTAGGTTAGACCTAGGGTTTAGATTAGGTCTGATGTAGGTTAGTCTTCAAGATGTTAAGATAGGGTTTTGGTACAATGTGGGTTAGACCTAAGAGGTTTAAGCTTTAGGTCTAATGTAGGCTAGACCTAAAGTGTTGGTTGATATTTTGGTTTGATATGGGTTAGACATAAAGGAATATGTCTATTTTGATTAGGACTTGAGACAATTGGATTAGATCCAATTGTGAGCCTATTTATCTTAGATTTAGGCTAGATTAAGCCTAAGCCAAATTTAAGCTTAAATTGGGGTAGCCCTAAGTCATTAAGGATAACTTCATGGTTAGAGAGGTAACCATATTGTTAATCCCTTAAGATCACGACCCCAAGGAGGCTTCAAATTTTAAATTAAGTTTGGGAACAATTTGGGCTAAAGTGGAAATTTTCAAATTTTACATTTTTACCCTTAGATTTCTATTTTTTTTTAGAAATTTAAGGGTGGAAATCTTTATTTTAAGGTCTAATTTTACTTCCCTAAATTTCCCTGTTAATCATCTTTTTTTAATTTTCTATTTTCAATTTTTTTTATAATTATTTTTTTAAAATAATTATAAATTTGGTAAGAAATTGGTTATTTTAATGTTAGGGAAGTCCCCTAACCTTTGAAAAATCAGGAAGTGTTCCCAAAGGTGGAGGAATGATTCCTAAAATTTTCATATTTTTTGGATTTAGTTTTAATTTTTAATAAGTAGAATAGTCTCTCGAGTATTTAATTAATTAAAAATTAATTATAATTTAATTATTTATAACTTTATTTTTATTATTTTCCCCTTTGTTCATTGTTTTCAAAGGTATTTTTATTTTATTTTTGTGATTTCTTATTTTCAGTTATAAATTTTTAAATTTTTAGTATTTTTTGGATTTAATTAATTTGAAAATCCCAAACTATCTACTTAACCACGTCAGCGCTAACTTGAACCTAGGAGTCGTCGAATGTCAGTGCGATGCTTTGTGATTGGGTGCCCTTTCTACGTGGTTGCCACGTTGTCCCGTGATCCAGTGCTCCCCTCCCCGTGGTCTAGTGATTCGATTTAATATGCACTGCCAATTTTTAATACACGGAAATGGACACCATCGATTCATTGTACCGATGGGAGACCAAGAATCGTCAGCTATCAAACTATAAGATCTCTATCAATTCTTAACATATGTATATATATATACATATATATATA